>PVJA010007788.1:9723-67057 GCA_004027025.1 Myocastor coypus
TTTTTTTTTTTTTTTTTTTTTTTTTTTTTTTTTTTTTTTTTTTTTTTTTTTTTTTTTTTTTTTTTTTTTTTTTTTTTTTTTTTTTTTTTTTTTTTTTTTTTTTTTTTTTTTTTTTTTTTTTTTTTTTTTGTGGGACCAGGGTTCGAACTCACAACCTTGCACTTGCCCAGCAGGCACTTGTGCCTCGGAGCTATCTCCCTAGCCCCTCCACTAAACTTTTAAAAAAAAGTTTTGCAGGGCATATCAGTCTGGGTTTGAATTTGTTAACTTGCAAGACTTGTAGCGCTTTGCTCCACGCTCTTCTTCACTTATCAGTTTGTGAAGAGAAATCTGCCATTATTCTGATGGGTTTTCCTTTCAATTTGAGCTGTTTCTTTTCTCTAGCAGCTTTTAGTATACTGTTCCTGTGCTGAATTTCTGGGATCTTGATTATTATATGTCTGGGTGTGTTTTTAATTGGGCACATTTTGTTCCTTCTCTTTCTCTTTTTGCATAGCCCTACCTTCTGACCTTTGGTGTAGAACTTTGTAGAGTTATTACCTTAGCACCAGGTCCAGATCTACCAAGTTCCAACTCATCCAGGTGAGTGTGGCTTCCTTCTGGCTGCTGTGCTCCACTTCTTCCTGCTACATGCCTTGGAAATGAACCCACTGTGCCACTCTAGCAAGATCTTCTCCTCCTGGATCAGCTGGATGGGTCTTGCCTCTAGCCTTTCTTCAGGGAGTTCTGCCGCAGGGTTCCACACTGGGCTTGTCTGATGGAGGAAGTTGCACCCACACAGCTGGCTTGGGTGCTGACTAAAATAAGGATCCAGAAAACCAGTAGGTAGTCCCACTCACATGCCAGGCCTGGGCACTGGCTGGAATGCACATCGAGTGGGCCCTGGGAAGTCCCACTCTTACGGGAATGAGAATCTGGCAGACTGGTAGATGGTCCCCCTCACTCACCCTGGACCTAGGTGTTGGCTGGAATCAAGGCTGGAGTTTTTATAATGATTCAGTCTTTCTCAATGTTCATCTGATTTACATAAATCTGACTCTGAATCCTGGGAGTTGTTTCAGTGTTTCTATTTGCAGATAGCATGATAGCCTTAAATTTAAAGTTATTGACATAGACTATCTAGAGCTCCAAGACTGAAGGAAGTCATCAAAGATGAGTCTGTATGCACAAATGAGAAGAGATGTAAGAATTAAGTCATAGAAACCTCTAAAGTTAAAAAGTCTAGAAGAGTGTTATGGTTTGGGTCGAAAATATCTCTCAAAGGTTCATATGTCCAAGGACAGAGATTTTGCAAGATGAATGAGGGAATTTAGTTCAACCATGGATTAATCCATTGCTGAATTCACAGTTGAATGTGCTGTTAGAAGGTGGGGACTGGTTGGAGGAGGTGGGTCATTGGAGGCATGACACAAATGTTCCTCAGCCTCTTCCTCTCCCTGGATCTCTTCTTCCTCTTTCCTTCTTTCCCCTTATGTTATGACTTGTGTTTACATGCCCTGCATTGTTCAGTCACAGACAGTGGCTTTCAGAGGTAACTGGATCCAGACTGTGTGACACTCGAATCAAGGTTATATGATTACTAAATCAGTCCACTGATCAGCTTGACATCCTTCAGGCTAGGATTAAGACTACAAGAGCCACACCAACCCTAGGGCAGGTAGCCTGCATAAAATGTAAGGGACTGAAAGAGGCTAATGTGCTCTCCTTGCCTGCCTGCTTGGTGTGAACTGTTTTTCCTACACAGTATCCCTCTGCCTTGGGACCAGCCAACTATAGACTAAAACCTGTGACCCAAATAAACCTTTCCTCCTTTACCTTTAGGTGTTGTGTATTTTGTCTCAGAAATAAGAAAAATAACTAATCTCCCTTCCTCCCTCCCCAACCTACCATGTTTTTCTTGGAGCTAGGCACTCATGGACAAACCACCATGAATCAAAGTAGATTTTTTCTCTTTTTTACGTTGAATAATTCAAATATTTTGTCTCAGCAAGAGAAAAGGTACTAATACAAAGAGGGACCATTAAAAGAGACAGAGAAGTGTGGCAGGAGAAAAACTAAAAGGGTATGGGACTTTGTTAAACACTTTGTAAAAAATTTCAAAGAATTGATCAAAAATAAGGGCCAGCAAGATAGCTCAGCAGACTAAGCACCTGCTTAGGCAAGTGCAGGAACTGGAGTTTGATCACTGCCACCACACACCACACCAGCCCCACCCCTGAGTGTGCTGCCTTGGCCACCAAGACTGGGTATGGGGGCACATGCCTGTAATCCCAGCAGTGGAGGAGGCTGAAAACAAAACAATCACTCTGAGTCCAAGCTTCATAGTGAGACCCTATACCAAATACATTTTAAAAACTGATCAAAAATATCAAATACTTATGAGACTCTGAAGAGACCTGAGAAATGCCCCCTAGATTCAAAAACTTAGCAGTCATTAGCAATACTGACTAGAGATGTTTTAATTATAATATTAGGGACATAAATTTGACATGGTGTCATATGTGGAAAATAGAAGAAAGAATCTGAAGATAGTTAGACAGGAAATGAAAATTATTGGAAAGTTGATTAATTTTGCTTCTTAAAAGAATCTACAAATTTATCCAGAATAAGGTCTTTACTAATCTAAAAAAAAATGTTCTGCTGAGAGGCACCAGACTGATAGAAATACGCAGGAAATGAGTAACCAATACGAATCATTCAATTAGAGAGTTATAATTAAAGGAAGGAGTAGTAAGTACACAGTAATTTGTAAGGTCTTCAGGGAAAGCAAATGTGATTGTTTTAATCTATTTAGTCTGTGAAGTGAAATCAAGAAAGTGAGGCACTGGGGTTCTTAAAGGACTGAAAGCAAGGTAAGCAAAAGCACAGGCACATGTGGAATACCATTTACTGTGCTTCCTACTCACTATATTCCCAACATAAAAATGCCATCTGTTAAATCATAGTATCTTTATTTTACAGGGAATGACACCGAGACTCATGAGGCTAATTAATCCTATCAAGGTTTCTCATTTAGAAAGTAGTAGGCATGCAGCTGGAACATCTACTTTCCTTTACAGTCTTCTCTCCTGTTATGCCAATCTGCAGAGCTTCCAGTGAGCAGGTTTGGGAGGCGAGGAGGAGGAGAACCTTTTAAATTGATTGAGCCTAACCTAGTAATAAATGACTCCATATTTTATGCTAATAATGTTGGCAAGTGAATAAACGCCCTATCCAAGGTAGAACTTAATGATATTTTAGAAGTAGGAGGCACAAAACTAAAAGATAAAGTGTACTTATTCTTCATGGGTATAAAATAGGAAGAGTTTCACTTCTCTACTTTCTATTACTGCATAATGCTTACCAGCCATTAAAAACATTTGGTGTTAGCAGATGTCTGGGAAGTTTAGCAGAGACCTTAATCACCCCATCTGCATCTGACTTAATCAGGAGTTAGGGAAAGAGAACAGGGGGTATATGACTACTTGTGCCCTGGTCAATGCACTTTTTCTCCTTTTCTTTCTTTCAAAAAGAAATTAATTTTTAATATTTATTATTTAAGCCTGGCATGGTGGTGCAGACCAGTAATCTCAGTACCCAGGAGGGCAGGGCAGGAGGATCCCTGTGAGTTTGAGGCCAGTCTGAGCTAGAAAGGGAATTCAAGGCCAGCCTGAACTCTGTGGTGAAACCCTATCTCAAAAAGATAATATTAAGGATCAAATTTTTTTCAACATTGACTTTTTTTGGTATATTAAATCTAAAAAAGAACTACATGGCAGCTTAAGCACCTGGGTGACAAACACAAGGTCCTGAGTTTGATCCCTGGTACCAAAAGTAAAAATAAAAATAAAAAACAACACAAATAAATTTTTATGTGAACTACAATGGAAACACCAATAGCACTCTACAAAAAAACAATCCTTTTGTTTTTAAGCAATTTTATTTTACTTTTTTTTTCTCATTTCAGACTTTTGTTTATTTGTTTCTTTATTTATTTTTATGGCCAGCTCAGCCTGCCCTGAGGGCAGGGCTGGCGCAGCATGTGGTGCCGGGGATCAAACCGCGGTCACTGCAGCTGCCTAAGCTTTCCTTTTTTTTTTTTGTCTTTTTGAGACAGGGTCTCACTATGCAGTTGAGGCTGGCCTTGAGCTCACTTTTGTAGCCCAGGCTGGTCTCGAACTCGCACCAATCCTCCTGCCTCAGCCTCCCGAGTGCTGGGATTACAGGCGTGAGCCACCACGCCCGGCTACCTAAGCTTTCCTAAGCAGGCGCTTTAGACCTCTGAGCCATCCTGCCAGGCCCCAACAATCTTTACTTGAATTATCATACCTAAGGCATACTTCACACATGACACTATCTTCCATACACATGCACTGCTTACACTGATAGCTCACATGATGTTTTCCTGTTCTGTGGGGTACATTTGACATGTTTTTGGCTTTCATACTGTCATAGTAGTTCTGTGGGATGCTGTACCTCCCTGTACACCTGTCAACTCACCAGTGTGCTCCACAATTTTTTTGTGTCGTTCCCTAGGCAGTAATATTTTGTTTTCTTCACTGCTGTAAATATCTCTTACAAGCTCCAGTAGCAATCCTATAAGAAAATTTCTCTGTGGTATTTTGCACTTATTCTTTGTAAACTATCAAACTATTCCACAGGTGTTTAGGATCTAGTTAAAAAAAAAAAAAAAAAAAAAAACACTGTTGGCCAATTGGCCAATTCTTTATGGTGAATGACATCATAGTTGCTGCATAATTCATCAACAATATCTGTTCCATGTTGGTTCTATTGCTGTCCATGTTCATGTTTCCATTTCATTGAGGTTTCCCCATCAATATTTCCATCATGCTGAGATGTTGACATCAGCAGTGCCAGTTTGCTTTTCTTTGCTAAATACAAGGCCCATGTAATATTTTCTGAAATCCAAAGATCCTACAGTACAATTGTACTATATGACTGGAACTGCAACATTTTATTTAGAATTTCTTTTTTGTTCCTGTGTGCAGTTCCTGCATTGGTGAACTGTGGTCTATAACAATTATGACATCAATCATAAACTGGCAAAACAGTTGTCCAATATTGCATACTGATTTGCTTGGAAGTATGTTCACACTATCATTCAGGTTTGGTTTTTTGGTTTTTTGTTGTTGTTGTAATGTACTTAAGACACAGATTACAGGGTCTCATTACATAGATCAGACTCGTGATTCTCCTGTTTTCAGCCTCCCAAGTGCTGTGATTACAGGTGCATTCCACCACACCCAGTCTCAATCACAATCTCAGCTTGCCCCAAGATGGGACCCATACAGCATGCCAGAGATCAAACCTGCCACCATGCTCTGCCTAAGCAGGTGCCTTGGTCTACTGAGCTATCTGGCCTTCCTCAGGTTATCATACGACTAAGGACCTAATGGTTGAATTGAAAATATAATAAGTTTAAGTTGAAAACATAAATTCTCACATCTACAAGGGCCTCAACTTTATGTCATAGCTTGACCCATCACTTTCCACTAAACCTTTTACGTTCTCGTGATCATCATAAGAAATGCATGCTAAAAGTATAGCAGACCTATGAATGTTTTGAGTTCAGCTAGTAAGGTGTCATAATGCAATTTTTAATATGGCTACTGGTATATAAATTTTTACTTGCATTAAGCCTTTGTGTATTTCACAGCATTTTGTAGCATTTCATCTGTTACAAATTCCAACACTGAATGGTAGTGTTAGCATTCTGTCAAAACTGTATTTCAGCACTCGGGAGGCTGAGGCAGGAGGATCGGTGCGAGTTCGAGACCAGCCTGGGCTACAAAAGTGAGCTCAAGGCCAGCCTGAACTGCATAGTGAGACCCTGTCTCAAAAAAGACAAATAAATAAATAAATAAATAAATAAATAAATAAATAAATACTATATTTCTAGACATGGTTCTAACATTGGATCTTTCCATTTGACTGTGTGGCCATTTCACAATTTTAGTCAGATATGTACTCATATAGTTACTTTCTTCTTCATCTAAATCCAGGACTTCTGTGTCTATATTGCTCAAATTGTGCTCCATTTCACCTTCGCAGACACTTTGATTCATGTGGTGTAGTGGTTGATACATTGTGTCAACTTGGCTGAATTGTCTGGGTGGTTCCACACCCTAGGCCATGAGGGCCCACCCCAGAATGACTCAGCACAAAATGGGTATATAAAGGGGTTGAGGAAGGATTCCACGTTTCACTTCCTTGGAGGAACTTCACTCTTAGCAGTCAGCTTGGACTTCATCTCCTGGATTCCAACACAAACTCTTTAGCCTCAGGCTTGGATCCTTCAGCTTTCTGTAACAGAATCTTCAGCCTTCTACTGTAGACCCATGGGCTGACTGATATAGACTTGCACAGAACACTGCAGTGAGTTTCAGACCTTGGAACTAAATCCTTCAGTTTCAGGTGTGCAGACACCCTCTGCACACTTCTCATCCAACTCTGTGGCTGGCCATCTTAAGCCAATCTTGTAATTTCTTATACATCTGTACATCTTGTGCTATATCTGTTCTCTATATTGTATCTGTTCCTCTAGGAAAACCCTCATTAATACACATGGCCAACATAAAGTTATATCATCACCACTACTCTTCTGTTATAAAAACATTTTTTACCATAATGGATCACTTTCATCATCCATGCATGAGTAATCTGATGATTCACTTTTGACCCCCTCCAAAACTTGCAGATCTGTACTGAATTGAACTAATTATACCTGATAAGAAATCAAAAGAAAACATTTTTGTTAACAAATCCTGGAGTGGTGTGGGTCCATTGGACGCTCTGTGATGCTTGATTAGATATACACAAAACCAGTTAGATGAAGCATAAGTTGGGGGGAAATCCTATCTTACCAGTTTGCATATGTAAATACTCCTTACTATTCATCATACCAATACATAGCTTGCTTCCTGTATGCCTAAGAAAACAGTACTGAGAGGCAAATCCGAATACTGCTATGCTAAAGTACAAATTTACAAAGAAATAAATGATGGTTCTGCTGCACACAGGCTTATTTATGTTCCTCAGATGAGAATGCTGTTGAACCCTGTTTCCATGACTGACCAAATACCTCTCAGATACCTTCCCCAAGGGCCCAGAGAAGAGCATCTGTGAGGAAAGAGAAGTTACTCTGGTAACTGCTCATAGAAGAGAAACCAAAACCTGAAGATTAAGAGATGCCCATTTTTGCCTAGCATGGTGGTACATGCCTATAAACCCAGCACTTAGGAAGCTGAGGCAAGAGAATCACAAGTTTGAGGCCAGCCTGGGCTACAAAGTGAGTTCAAACCGAGCCTGCACTATTTATTGAGACCCTGTCTCAAAGGAGGGAGAGAGAGAGTGAGCGAGCGAGCGAGAGAGAGAGAGAGAGAGAGAGAGAGAGGTCTGAATCTTTAGCCATTCATTACTTACAGGATGACCCTGAGGAGGCCACCTGCTTCAATCTTTGCATGAGCAAAACAGACACAGTGATGCCTGTTTCATGGTGTGGTATCAGAATTAAGTAATGCATTTATTGGAAGGATCTTGGGTAAGAGCCTGGCACTTCATAAATGCACACTCAAAAAAGTAACGTATGGGTGCTGTGATGGATGGAAGCAATCCCATCACTGAGGGGCCTGAGGTAGTACTGCTATGAGTTCACGGCCAGCTGAGGTGCTCAGGAAGCGCTGGGAAGTTCAGAGGCCCTAAACATGAAGGGCAAATGGTGGCTGATTGCAGGTGTCAAATTACCATGCACAACCACACAACCCAGGCCTGGCTGGGTCTGTCCTATGCTGTGTTTCTGCTGACAGCAGGTGAGCACAAGGAGCACCTGGGCCTGGCTTCCAGATCCTCACTGGCCGGACACAATCCCAGCTTTCCAGAGCAACAGTTGCAAGTTGCAGAGACCCAGCTGGGCACAGCCCCTCCAGACACCACAGGGGTTAGGCAGGTGTGTGGGTCTCAACTCTGCAGAAGTTCTTTCTCCTTTTCTGTCTCTCATCACCACAGTCATGCTTCTATGACTCTCCCTCCCTGTTCTACCAGCAATAATCACAGCAGCCACGTGTACAGTGTAGCCCATCTACAAGATGCTAACCTTTGCATGGTGGCTGCAGATCAGATAGGGGAAGTACAACTGTTTAAAGAACAACTTGCCTTATTAACCCTAAATTCTATTCTGTTGCATGGCAACCTTGTAAGAGATTTTAAACCTACCATTCCTATCTGTATTCCAGAAGCTCATGCCCCTCATTTTTGAGGAAGGTGATTTGGACACATGGCAGACTTGCAGGGTTCTGTTCCATGGATGGGCCATATGCAAATTTAATTATTCCTTTATAGACTGGTCCCCTGCAGGATTCCTTTTAGGGAAAGTTGAAGATCGGCACAAGATTTCTTTTGCAGCCTCCTCCAGCTGTATCATGCTCTCAGGGGCCTTTTCCAATGTTACATGGTCAGGTAGAAGCCTCAATCATCCCATGCCCAGACGCCTTTTCCAATGTTACATGGTCAGGTAGAAGCCTCAATCCTCCCATGCCCAGACTCATTATCAGTGAAGAAACTGGGACCACACAACACACTCTATGATATCTAGCCCTAACTTTTCATGGTGGATTCCTGAAAACTGGGCATTTGCAGCTCATAGTTGGAAGAAAAGTCAAAGCAGTATTACAAGAACATAGATATATATGTGCTTATGGTCCTCAAATACTATTAAAAAGAAAGATAGAGTGGAAAACAAATATGGTCTCATTTTTTAAATGTTATCTGACCCATTGTATCATGCCTGAATATCCTTCTGGTGACACCACAGTGGTGATCATGATCAGGATGCCTGGAACTTGGCTTATAGTCAGTCTAACAGAACCATGTCATTCACTTAATTCTTTCCTGGTAGAGACATTAACTAAAAGGTTCAGCAACTGGACCAAGAGGATGCTTGTATTTGTTATAGCAACGATAGCTTCCTTGATGCTTTTGATAGCCTGTGCAGTTACTCACTCTATAATGTTAGCTTATTCCATATTAAGTGCTCATCTTGTAGACAACTGGACAAGAATTTCAGGTGACAGCAGGAAATTCAGTGAAATATTAATATAAAGTAAATAACCCAATTGAGCATTCTAGAAACTTCCATCCTTTGGATGGAAAGTCAAATTAAAAGTTTACAATTACAACAAAATTTAAAATGTCACTATTATATGACTTGCACTTACATAACCCCATTACCATATAACAAACGTCTTTGTCTGTGGGAACTGGTCAAGACACACATACAAGGAGAGGAGCTATCCATCAAAATATTACTTTGTTTAGATTTGTGCTGCTTCTAATGTAATTTCAGTTACTATTATGCTCTCTCTCAAGTAAATGATTGGTTTACAAGAAAGCAAAAAAGGATATTAAATGAGAGTAAGAGGCTAAGAAAAAATGTCATAGGCTTGACCGGCTACAATTTTGTGTATACTTAGATTTCTAAATGTCTGTATAAAAATGTGTAACTGCTTTTATCACAATGTATAGGGATTTATTAGAATATCAATGATTGATGGAAAATACTGATTCCAAGTTAGGTGTAAGATGTTTGATATTCAGAAAGACAGTGATGTTAAGCTCAAGTACCTATGTTATAGAGTAATAGTATCACGAAGCTTCTCTTCTGGAGGGTTAAGGATGTAAGTTTACAGACCAAAAATTAGAGAAAAAGAAGGACTACAAGGATTGTCAATATTTCGATTCTAGCCCTTCAAAGTCAGTGAGGACTGAGGACATAACAGAACCTGTGCTGTAACATCCTATAACTCAGTGGTTTCCCAAATCTTCTGTTCAAGGAGATCATGGAGCCACAGAGGAAAGGGATTGAAGGTAAATAGTATGCCTAAGGAGAGTCACCTGGAAAGAAAACATTCTCTCAGGCTTTCACAAAGGGCATACTCATCAAGCAATGGCCATGACTCATCCAGATGACTGACACTGACAACAGTTCTACAAAACACTGTACATGGTTTCAAAGTAAATCCTGAGGGGATTTGGCTGACCTTAGGAGATACAAAAACTACACGTTTTATTATACAGGTCTTGCTTTAACTTGCCCTTAACCACTCAGCAGAAACGTTTAACCACAAGGCATAAAACATGAAGCTAGATTAGTATGCTAAACTGTAAAAGACTTAAATCAACAGCTTCTGACTTTGCCAGTTCTGTCAATAATATATTATGTTTATGGAATTCTGAGCTGTGTATACAACTACTTTCTCTTAGTTCAATGAGAAGAAATTTTTTGTATCAACAATGATTAGAAAAATTATCATGTCCACATCCTGTGCTCTGTATAACTACTATGAGGACAACAATATGCATTTTATCAATTATTGGGAATGTACTACTAATGTGCTTTGAAAAGGTCACATTGTTATTTCTTATTAAAAGAAAAAAATTTTAAAAATAAAATAAAACAAAATATTACTTTGGAAATAGATGCTCTTCAGAGAAAGGTTTTTTTGTTTTGTTTTGTTTTTTCAGAACCGGGGATCGAACTCAGGACTTTACACTTGCCAGGCAGGCACTTGTGCCCCTGAGCTATCTCCCCAGCCCCTAGGTACTGTAAATGTCACAGCAGACAGCCATTTTTGATGCTCAGATTAAAAACTGATATAAATTTGCTGATGCTATAGAGCAGTTGAATCTATTTGCATATCTCAAGTCTCCCTTGGTTTTATATTGGAATTGGTATATTCATTGTCTTGTTTATAATCCTTCTCATTAAAGTGTGTCACAGAGGATTCTCAGCCCAATGACAGCTATGGGCTATGCAGCCACAACTGACACTGCTCTAGCTACTTCAAAACAAAGGGGGAACTGTGGAGGACCGCCTGAGCAGCTCTCCTTGAAAGAAGAGCAACTGTCTCCATTTTTGACTGAGCCTGACCCTATTTCCTCATACTGAAATGTACAGAGCTGGCTAGGACTTCTCATTATCCTTCCAACTGGCCTTAAGCAGTATGTATTGGTTTAGCCGAGGTGCTGGCGGTAATTTTTGAAGATGGCACGCTTGTTTCCCTGATAACTCACACCTGCTGCTCTCCAATATAAGCCAGGCCAAGACAGGATGAAGAGCAAATGCTCCATGCTGTCAGCTGGGATCAAGCCTTGAGATAGAGGCTATGACTTCCTGGGGCCTGAAAGATTATGCATCAGAGCTGAAACACCAGACCCCTGAAATATTAGATACTATCTACATAGCATAATACAAATTACTTCCTCTGCATAACCTCTTTGGATATGGCAGAGGTAAATGCAGGCCTCCTACCTAGCCCAGCTCACAGTGCTCACCTTCTTCCCACAATTCCCTTTCTCAAGCCACTCCCCATCTCAACTGAATAAAATCCTGGTGCAGCCCTGGGTCATTCTTTTTGTTCCAGAAAGCCATCTTCATTGCTGGACTTAGGGCCCTTTAGCTCCCCGATAATTATGTGTGTGTGTGTGTGTGTGTGTGTGTGTGTGTGTGTGTATCTTAGTGTCTTTGTTATCACCATGAATTGTGCTGTGAGTGGAAGACTGGAATTAACTTGGTGGAATTCCAATAATGTGTTTTTAGGATTATAAGTTCAGACTTCTTGGGCCGAGATGAGAACCAGGAAGGGACTCCAACAGGATAGTAGACCAAGATAATAAGCCTTACCTTTCCCTTGCTGCTGTAGTTAAAATCAGCACAACCCCCAAGGCACTGGTGAAGATGTTTATTAAGTTCCCAGTTTTATAACAAGCACCACTCCAGGAGACCACTCCTAACTCAGGTTTGTTTGTAAGTCTGACAAAGCAAGTCCAGACACCTTTGACCCAAACATACAATCTAATTGAAATTATTATTGACTTCCTTGACACAACAGACTTCACACATTCCACGATCTTGTCCTTCTTCTTTAGAATTGCACCAGTTGTTGAACTATTCATGTTATAAGAGCAAGTGATGGGTAAGATGGCTCAGGGGTCTAAAGCATCTCCTTAAGCAAGCTTAGGCAACCACAAGGACCGTGGTTCAATCCCCAGTACCACATGCTGCTCCAGCCCCTCCCCCAGAGCAGGCTGAGCCAGCCATAACATAAAAAATAAAATAAATTTTCTTAAAAAAAGAGAGAGCTAGTGACGTCTGCTATCTCTTTGCTTTGGCCATTGTCTTGATCACATTATTTTTACTTTCATTGTCATGGTTATTGCTTTGCACTTCCTAGCTGTCCCCTCCACACTTTTCCTCTGGCAAGGGAAAGGTAAGGCTTATTATCTTGGTCTACTATCCTGTTGGAGTCCCTTCCTGGTTCTCATCTCGGCCACTGCTTTTCCTCTGGCTTCCAGACCTCCTGGGCTCTTATTGATCACTGTCCTACCACATGTTATCACACTGTACCGTTAGCACACAGCAGTACAACTATGACAATGTCCGGCAGACATACGAGCTGCTTCCACAACATGCTCAAATCTACAGATGTAGTGCAAGGTCCATGCACATCTGTGAAAGTTTACAATTTGAATATCAGTAAGCTAGGGGCTTCCTGCATTGTTTTCTGGATGAACGCTGCTAGCCTATATACCTCTGTGGGTTATAGAATGCATAGTCCTGATAAGGATCAAATTCATAAGTTACTTTCTACAAAAGCTAAAAATCATAGAATGTCAACATGTCATCTAATCAATTCCTATTCTAAATGGATGAATCCTCTCTAAAATTGATCCAGTAGTAGTCTATGTTTATCTTGCATGTGTCAAGATTGAAAGCATTAACTGGTTCAGGAGAGAGCTTACTGATAGGGCTGTGGTGACACAGGCCTGCAATCTCAGCACTCAGGAGGCTGAAGCAGAAGCGTTACTGCAAGTTGGAGGCCAGGGAGAGCCACACAATAAGTTTAAGGCCAGCTTGAACTACATAGTAAGACCTTGTCTCAAAAACAGAAAGGGGGGAAGCAGAGGGGGGAGAGAGAGAGAGAGAGAGGAGAGAGGAGGAAGGGAAGGAGAGAGATAGAGACTCATTTTTTTTCTTCTGATAGCTAAAAGCTGAAAAAGGTTATGCTGCCTGCTTTCAACTAGACTATGCCCATCTATGGTCATGATGCAAGAACATTAAAAGTCATTTTACATCATTCATGGTCTGTCTTCACCAAGAACACACCACGTTTAATTTATTATATAATACATACTCTCTTGTTATTATAAAGACAGTAATAACGGCATTAGCGTTAGAATGCCTACTGTCTGAACCAATTTTTTCCATCCATAACATTTTTGTCAAATTGCTTGTCAGGATTATTATTAATGAATATTACTTTTGCTACTTTTTAAATTTTTATATCATGCCCATGTTATGATTATAAGAATTCAAAAAAGTAATCCTTATTTCAGTAGTCATTTTGAAACGCCTTTTTCTGTTTTCCAAAGTGAAATTGTTCACTTGAAAGTTTATCTTTAAAGTTATAGTAAATGTAAGATATGATACTCTCCTTACAAAATAAGCTCAGTAGTCGAGCCTACTATAAGATTACAATTTATTGTCTGAGAATATCATTAAGGGTTAAAAGAGAATATCTCCACCAAGAGTTTGGTATTATAGTTTAGGTCTGGGAGGCTCCCGGCAATGGCCCATGTGCTAAAAGCTTAAGGACAACCAGCCTGTGGTGCTATTGGAAGGTAGGGGGCCTGGTGGGAAGAAGTTAGGTCAGTGGGACATGGCTTTGAAGAGGGTACCTATCCGGACGTCAGCCACTTCCTCCTTCGTTTATTTGTGGTGACCACAAGATGCATAGGCCTTCCCCACCACATGTTCCCACCCTACACACTGTGTGGCCACAGTCCCAAAGCAATACACCAACCAACATGGACTGAACTCTCCAAACTCAGAAGCCAAGATAACTTTACTCTTCTCAAGTTGACTCTCTCAAGTATTTTGTCACAGGGAGACAAAAGTAGCTAATACGTTTGGAAAAATATTCTGTAGAAATTATCAATTTACCTCACATAAGCTAAAATAATTCTTAAATGCAAAATGATTTGCACAATAATACAAGTCATAGTCCTTTTAGTATTCGAAAAAAAAATTAAGTGACAAACAGCCCTTACTTTTTACCTCCTCCTTCTCTTCCCCTTCCTCCTCCTCTGCCTCCTCCTCCTCATCTTCTTCTTCCCCCTCCTCCTTCTCCTCCTCTTCCCCCTCTTTCCCTTCCTTCTCCCCCTCCTCCATTTTTTGTGTTTGTTTTGTTTTTCAGTTTTTGAGACAGAGTCTTGATATGTATTTACTTCAGGCTGAACTCGAACTCACAGTGATCTTCCTGCCTCATTCTCCCAAGTGCTAAAATTACATGCATACACCGCATAGGTCTTATAAACTGGGGAGGAAGATATTCACACGGTCTTCTGTTTTGTAATAGAACATGATCTCTCCAGGAATGCCTTACATTTTAACTCATAAAAGGCTGATTCCTCTAAAAAAAAAAACAGATCGTAAAGATATGGACAATGAAAACGACCTCAAGAAACAAGTATCAGACATGGCCAACATGTTTAAGCACAGAGTTTATCAGGATTAAGGGCCGATTTGTCCATTTAGTTTCTCAGTAACTGGATGATTATCTGTCCTCTAAGTAGATCTGCTTTTAGGATTACTGTGCTCTGATCACTTGTAGATAAAATATGCTTAGTAAAACCTGAGAAAGGATTGCTTCCTTCAGATACAAGCATGAAAAAATCCTAAAGAAAAAAAAAAACTTAAAGTTACAGGAAATCGTTTGATAATACCATTTTATATGGCAGTACTCTCCGGGAATAAGTATATAATTTAGCAAGACTTGATAAGTAGTTATTTTAACTTTTTTTAATTTCAAATATTTTTATAATTTCCAAATGCTTCACATTAAACCTAATGTCACCCCTCCACACATACAGGAATTGCATTTGTGGGTTCAACTGACTACAGATAAGAAATATTAAAATTACTAAATAACATTTCTCCTCTTGTCAATGTCATTAAGCAACAATCACTGCCCCTGGGGTGTGCTGAGAAGACAACAGAGACTGGGCATTGTGGTACATGCATGTAATCCCAGCGCTTGGGAGGATCACTATGAGTCTGATCTGTGTAGTGAGACCCTATAGACCCCTACTAAATACCTAGAAAAAAGAGTACAGTGATACCTTAATTGATGGGCAGAGTGGTTCCAGAACCCCTTTTATACCAAAATCTGAGGTGCTCCAGTCTGTCACAAAAAATGATTTAATATTTTAAAAATTGTTTTTAATACCTAAATATAGCCATGTTCTTCTTCCTGTATACCATAAATCACTACTACAGCTTTATACTATCCAATACAACATAAGAGTTATGTAAACAAATTATTTTTTAAGTAAAACCCATGCTCTGAATTTTTAAATTGAAGTCAATATTTTGTGCCAATTAGCATATGAGAAAAAATAAATTAACACTACTTGACATGTAGTTAATGTGTCTGAGTTAGTGTAATGCCTATATGTAAGAGGGGACCATATGATAGTGGATAAAAAGTTGCAAATTATCCTTTAATAAGTTTATATATAATGACAGATGAATAGTAATACAGGTTTTCTTTTGAATTTTCTAATTTGGACCATTTTCCTGTGATAAATTCTGCTCGTGTGACTATTCATTGATCTTCATTGATTTTTCCTGAAATCAAATGCTCTGTCTGTCAGCTGAGGGAAGAAGGTATTCACACGAGGACTAATCCCAGCTGTAATGAAGCCACCTGATCTCCCTTCAGGGTGGCATTTTATTTCCAGAATAACATCAAGGATTTTTTTTTTACCGGAACCTCCAGGAATTGGCTAACCAATGCATGTGTACTTCTTCTCCTTGCCATTCCTTCATATTTGATCTTTATTTCTTCCTTGAGTCATTTCACAGATAATTAATTTCTCTATCTTCTAAGGATGGAAAAAGACAAATTAATGTAAGCAGTTCTGGTAGTGTCAAAGGAGGAAAAAGTGGAAAGGATTAAATCATTTCTCGGATGATAATGTCAGCCCATTCCAGGTCCACCTGCTACCTCCAGCGAAACAGCTTTTAGCTGGGCCTGGGGTTGCATTCCTGTTATCCCAGCACTCTAGGAGTCTGAGGCAAGGGGATCCCAAGTTTGAGCTCAGCTTGAGCAACACGGTGATTTAGCGAGACCCTGTCTTGCAATAAAAATAAAAATAACTGGAGATGCCCAATAGGAAGGTCCCGGGATCCATACACAGTATAAGAGTATCTAAAAATAGAACATCTAGCTGGGGGTGTTGGCACAGCTCAGTGGCATAAGCACCTGCCTGGTAAGCACAAGGTCCTGAGTTCAAACCCTGGTACAAAAAGAAAGAAAAAACCTTAATAAAAATAGAACATTTAACCTGCACTTTTGCCTCTGCCCCTCTCAGAGGTTAAGCCAGTTATGCTAACTCTGACTGTGTCTGTTTTAATAAAGTGCACCTGCATCCTGCCTCTGTGGTTATCAGTACTTTTACTTCTCTAGTCCACATATCTTAGATAGAGAGCCCTGCAAATTGATTTCTTTTATTTAAATAAAATATGGCTCTGCTTTTTCTCCTGCTGATATTCTGCTTTCTCTGGGACACCTAACGTTAAAGACTCACATAGCAAGCTGGGCGTGGTGGCTCACGCCTGTAATCCCAGCACTTGGGAGGCTGAGGCAGGAGGATTGATGTGAGTTCGAGACCAGCCTGGGCTACAAAAGTGAGCTCAAGGCCAGCCTGAACTGCATAGCAAGACCCTGTCTCAAAAAAAAAAAAAAAAAAAAGACTCACATAGCAAAGGAGAAAAGAGTCATACTGATGTCCTGGTGTCTTAGTTACTTTTTACTCGTTGCTGGGACAAAGACCTGACACTCAACATGAAGGAAGGAAAGGTTTATTTAGCTCACAGTTCGTGGAGCTTTCAGTCCATATTCGGCTGGCCCAAGGCTGAGTGGAACAGGGCAAAGAGCATTCAGTTCATGATGGTGGAACAGCAACAAAATGGCGGCAGAGGCAGCCAACCAAACAGGGCAGCAGAGAGCAACAGCCTCAGTCTGCCGCTCTGTCTCTCTTTATATTCTTGTCAGGCTCTCTGCCTTAGGATATCTGCCCTAGACCACACCCATAGTCCCAGTGCTACTCAGACTGATAATCCCATCAGTACTAAAACACATAACCCTGGGGATCATGAGTCAAGTCTCAATCTATAGAAGTTGCCACCCAATGACTACACGAGGCTTTGGGGGGACAACTAGACATAAACCATAACACCCAGTAAGGAAACAGTATCAAGATTTTTAAACCATTCAGTATGGAAGATTAATTAGAACTGAGTAAAGATTATGACAGAACAGCTTAGGGTTGCTAAATGTGGTAATGGAAGAATAAGAAATTTTCTGTCATGGTAAGACTATAAGCACTTGGAAACAAAAGTATAAGCCATGTGCAACTCGTATCTCCCTGAGAGTCTCATAGGATGGTGAAGCTATGCTGAACAGTAAAGTGATAAAGTCCTACCAGTGGAAATGGTAAGCTATGAACATGGTTCTGATTCTCAATGAGCATGTACACAAAGAGCAGAGGAAGCAAAATAAAAAGGGTCTCGATCTGCTAGGTGGAATCAGAAAAGACCTCAAAGGACAGGGGGAACAAGTCAGGTGTGGTGGTACATACCAATAATCCCAGCAGCTGGGAAGCTGAGGCAGAAGGGTTGAGGTAAATTCAAGACCAGCCTGGCAGGTCTACTTCAGCCACATAGTGAGAAGGAATAATTGGGATAGGAGAAAGGAGAAAAGATGGAATATATCATTTACATGATAGCCAAGAAAGGATAGCTAAGATAATTGTACTACTAATTTCTTTTAGTTCATTGAAAAGAAAAGTTAGTATTTATATTGATTGATCAGTCTTACGTGCCTATATCTGATAATCTGAATAACTACTTTGAAAATAATATGCAATATAATAAGCATTGTTAATTTCCTATCATCTTGTTTTGAAATTCTGTATCTTTTTATCAGTATTCTCTTCAAAATAAAACATTTAAGGGCTGGCCTGATCGCTCAGCGGACTAAAACACCTGCTTAGGCAGACTCAGAGGCTGGAGTTTGGTCCTCTGCCTCTCATGCCAGCTCTGCCCCAGGGGCACGCAGAGATGGCAATTGATACTGGGTGTGGCAGTGTGCGCCTATAATTCCAGCACTTGGGAGGCTGAAAACAGGAGAATCACTATGAATCCAGTCAACTCAGTGAGACCCTGTACACCCTGAAGACCCTGTCCTAAATGCAAATAAATACAAATAAATAAATAAATCCTTTAAATAGTAAAAGAAAAAAAGATGAAGGAGAAGAGAAGGAAGTGGAGGATCAGGAAGATGCGGAGGAGGGAATCTCTATACCAAGTGTATAAAGTTTGCCTGGTGTACAAAAAATAAGAAAGCATTCAATGAAAGAGAATAATGTTGTGAAAGAAAGGTATAAAAGAATAACCCTCCTCTGATGGATAGTATTTCAATAAGCAGAAGACTTGCTATGGTTCTAAAATAGAAATCGGTCTATTTCTACATTATCACTGTTAATGCTTCAGAATATATTGTTGGGAATGAACTTTTCGCATAATTTAAGAATGGTCTGAGGAGGGGGATATAGAAAGGTTGGATATCAGTTCCCAAAGTACAGTTAGAGAAGGGGAGTAAGTTCTAGTGACCTGCAGCACAGGGAGTTAACCCTGGTCTAAAACAACTTGGCTTTTTTGTTTTGGGGGGGAGGGGGTTTAACTTTATTTATGTTATGGCTGGCTCAGCCTGCCCTGGGGGTGGGGCTGGCACAGCATGTGGTACCAGGCATCCAACCGCAGTCCCTGCAGTTGCCTAAGCAGAAGCTTTAGACCACTGAGCTATCTCGCCAGCCCCCAAAAAACAACTTATTGTATACCTATAAAAAAAGAAAAACTAGCTGAGAGAAATTTGTAAGCACTAAACACAAAGAAATATTGGATTGAAAGGTTAATTACCCTGATTGAACTATTACACGTTGCGCCTACATATCAAATTCTATGCCCCCTACAAATATGTACAAGAATTACTTGTAAATTTAAAATACATGTTTAAAGAATTAGCCCAGAAAGTACTTTGTGTGTGGTGAGATTAGCTTCAAACAAATATGATTTGGGATACAAACTTAAAATCACGTGCTCTGTTTAAATGTACTGTTTGTTAAAAGAACAAAATGGTAAGGCCCATAGCAGCTCAAGCCCACCCAGGGAGAGTAAAAGGGAAAGCAAGCAGGGAGCTTCCAGCAGGGTTCTTAGCATCTCTGAAATAGCATAATGGCACTCAAATCCTCCAGGAAAGGAGGATTCTACAGGACTGAAATATTCTATATGACTGAAAGCCAGGGGTGAGGCCGCTTAGATCTCCCTCCTGCACATCCGGGAATTTTTGGTAAACTGACTTGGAAATAAATCTCAGTGGATTAGGATTGCAGTCCCATATAATAAAAGGAGATTCCACCAAAAAAAGCAAAATTTCAAAATTAAAAGCATGCTCTGGTGCAAGAACATCAGAAGACCAACCAGCACCTGGTGTTCTTCAGAGCTGTCACCCGAACCTTGCAACTTCATCCCTCCGGAGGCCTCCTCTGTCTGATAGAGGTCCAGGGACACACACCCCCACAGCTGGCTCTCCTAGGACTCGGTGGAAGCCAGGCCCATCAGCCAGTGATGAACATGTCTCAGACTCCACAAGCTGCTAGCCTGCGAACCCCACACCTGAAAGACTAGACAGATTTAAAACAACCAGCTAATTAAACCTGGAGCAGTACACTATCATCATCTGAGATTCATGGGTATCCAACAAGCAGAAGAACTAGCAGCACGGCATTTGGCAACAGCTGTCACCTGCTATAATGTTCTTTAATTATCTTAAAATCTGTAAGAACTGACAAATGGGTGACAAAATGCAATTTTCTGTGTCAGGAAGCAAGAGACAAGCCTGCGTTACTTTGATGAGAGGAAATACTGTAAAATCATCTCTCTCGGCTCTTCTTATTGGAGAAAGGGGGACTATTGTCACTCAATTCTGGTCCATAAACACACTGATTATGGGTCTCCTGGAGGGACATGTTGCTTTCTTTATAAAGATTGAGTGGGAGAGGGTAAAACGGGCTCTGGGCTTGTCCCCCAGCCTCAGCTCTTGTTTTGAATCCAGCCTCACACACTATGAAGTTCTTACAGAGGTATGTTCTGGTGGAGCAGAGTGGGGGCTGTGAGCGAGGACCCACCACCTATGCTTCACTCAAGTCCTGGCTCAGGCCACAGACCCCTCCAGGTGCTGCCTACGTTGTGGCCTGGTCCCTGCAGGCCGCAGGGATGTTTACAGCCTCTATTAGGATTTCCATTAGTCTGTGATTTCTGTTGGCCATTACACTCTACCAAATGTGCATGACAACATCCTTTGCTCCTTCAGGGCAAGCGCACTTCTATCATTTTCACAGTTTTGCCGGACCTTATGGGTCAAAAATGTTCACCAGAACACACAATAAATTGCAGAATGAAAGGTCACTGGATAGTAAATGGCGCTCGACCACATTAGCTAGGAAACCACATCCTCTAAATGCAGTGGTCAAGAATACATAAGCCAAAAACACTGCACCACTCCTGGTCCCAGGACACAAAGCAGAGAAAAATATGGGCTAGCTGGCATTGGCTGAGAGCATATGGTAGCCCTTAGAGCCTCAGGAAAACATATATAACGCTCGGCTACAGCAGATCATTCTATATCATGGAAATGCGTGTGCGCACAGTTTGTTTTTTGAGAGACAAATAGCATAATCAATCACCATGCTATGAAGGTGCTGACAATCTAAAAGGATCACATGTATTTCTCAAGACAAACAGCATCCGCCACTGGGTCTCACAAGGTGCATGAAAACAACCGTGCACACAACAATAATTACAGTTTTGAACCATCACAACAGAATTTTCATATTAAGATTTAAATTAGAATTGTAATAGAGGCTCTGTGAATATTTGTGCCCACTAATTGCAGTGTAGTAACCTTTTAAGTTTTCTATTGGAGGTTCTTTTTGGCAATTAGTATTATGCATTATTTCTAATGTATATTAGCCGTTACATTAGTCCTTCTGGGTGAGCACTCCACAGGGGCAAGGGTGACTATGAAACTATCGGTGGCCATGGCATGCTGCCGTGACAGCTGAGCTAGTTTGCCTACAAGTCATACTTGAACTTGCCAGCCCACTGACTGCGAGGTGATAGTGAAGATCTAGGTCCACGTTCATGAATCCTCCTTCTCTGTAGCCAGTCTTCTTCCTGGCACTTCTACCACCACCATCCGAACAAGCTGCAATTTTCCATACTCAAGCATTTTTTTGACCTTCCTCAGTTCTGGGAAGCATGGTTCTTTTATTCTTTAATCTCCTGGACAAATATTAGACAAGGTCACCTAGATAAAAACCTTGTGTACTTTGCAGTAAATATCAAGACGCTGATCTCCCCACATTCCCTTCTACTGCAGTGGGTCTGCACTTGGGTTCCTGTAGCACCCAGAATCCACATAGATGGAATACTTACTCCCATGCCTTTGAGAATCCCATTTAACTATTTGAAGTTTCAGCTCTAATCCTGTTAAATAAGAGTGTAAATTTCATAGGGCCATTTGTATCCTCAGTTGTGAGTAAGGGAATTCTTATTAAAGATCTCTAAGGGGCCAGCGAAATAACTTCATGGCACAAGTGCCTGCTTGGCAAGTGCAAAATTGTGAGTTCGAACCCCACTCCTGAAAAAAAAAAAACCTCTAAATTTCTTCTTGCTCAAAAATTCTGATGATCTTGTTGATCACCTTGTCTGTGACACCCAAAGCAGCCAGCACAAAGATGAGAACCTCTAAGCTCTTTTAAAGAGTTAAAAGCAAAGCTGTACACAGTGGCACAAAACTGTGATCCCATCACTTTGGGAGGCTGAGACAGGAGGGTGTTGAGTTTGAACCCAGCCTAAGCAGTGTACCTTAAGACCCTGTCTCAAGTAAGAGACTAGAAAAAATACCGAAGGATTGACAGGCTATAATTTTGTATATGCTTAGACTTCTAAATTCCTGTGTAAAAATGTGTAACTGCTTTTATCATATTCTATAGTGATTTATTACAAGACCAATGATTGATAGATAATAAAAATCCCAAGTTAAGTCTAAGATATTTGATACTCAGAAAGACAGTAATGTTAAGCTCAAATACCTACGTTATAGAGTAATGGTATCACTAAACTTTTCTTCTGGAGGGTTAATGTCTTAGCTACTTTTTACTCGTTGCTGGGACAAATACCTGACACTCAAAATGAAGGAAGGAAAGGTTTATTTAGCCCACAGTTTGTGGAGGTTTCAGTCCATATTCACTCCAAGGCTGAGTGGAACAGAGCAGACAGCTGAATAGCAACAAAATGGTGACAGAGGCAGCCAACCAATTAGGGCAGAGAAGCAACAGTGCTAGTCTGTCTCACTGTCTCTCTTTAAATTACATCAGGCTCTCTGCCTTAGCCTATCTGCCTCAGGCCACACCTGTAATTCCCAGCAGTACTCAGACCCATAATCTCATCAGTCCTAAAACACATAATCCCAGTGGATCATGGATCAAATCTCAAATTCTAGAAGTCCCCACCCCATGAGTCATGAGGCTTTGGGGGGGAACAACTAGACATAAACCATAATAGTTAAGAATATAAATTTATAGACCAAAAATCAGAGCAAAAGAAGGGCTACAAGGATAGCCAATATTTGGCCATAGCCCTTCAAGGTCAGTGAGGACTCAGGACATAAGAGAATCTGTGCTATAACATCATATGGCTGAATGGTTTCTCAGTTTTTTTGCTCAAGGAGATTATGGGGCTACTGAGGAAAGGGATTGAAGATATATAGTGTGCCAAAGGAGAGTCACCTAGAGAGAAAACATTCACTCAGGCTTTCACAGAGAGCAAATTGGTCAAGCAATGGCTGTGAGTCATTCAGATGACTGACACTGACAACAGTTCTTCAAAGCACTGTACATGGTTTCAAAGTAAATTCTGAGGGGATTTGACTGACCTTGGGAAGTACAAAAGTTCCATGTTTTGTTATATAGGTCTTGCTTTAACTTGTCACCAAGCAGAAAAGTTTAACCACGAGGCATAAAACGTAAAGCTAGATTTGTATGCTGAGCTGTAAAAGGCTTAAATCAACAGCTTCCAACATTGCCAGTTTTGCCAATAACCCACTGCAATTATGGAACATTGTATTATGTATACAACTCCTTTCTCTTAGTTCAATGAAAAGAATTTTTTTGTACCAATAATGATTAGAAAAATTATCATGTCTATACCCTGTGCTCTGTATAGCTACTAGGAGGACAACAATATTCATTGTTTCAAATACTAGAAATGTACTACTGATGTGTTTTGAAACTGTCACATTGTTATTTCTTATCAAATGCAACTTAAAAAGATGGAAAAAAGACCCTACCTCAAATTTTTAATTAATTATTTTTTAAATGATCTGAGAATGTAGCTCAGTGTGAAAGACACGGGTTCAATCACCATTAGAGACAGACAGACAGGCAGGCAGGCAGGCAGGCAGGCAGGCAGACAGACAGACAGACAGACAGAGACAGAGGATAAACCATCATCACCACAATACCGTCAAGATCGGATCTCAAATGAAACTTTTTTCATGTGTGTCAACATAGAGAATCACATTTAATTTAAAAGAGGCCCGGAAGGATGGCTCAGTGGTCTAAAGCGCCTGCAGGCAGCTGCAGGGACTGCGGTTCGATCCGCAGCACCACATGCTGCGCCAGCCCTGCCCTCAGGGCAGGCTGAGCCAGCCATAAAAATAAATAAACAAACAAAAGTTCTATGGGGCCCTTGCAGGATGGCTCAGTGGTCTAAAGCGCCTGCTTAGGAAAGCTTAGGCAGCTGCAGGGACCACGGTTCAATCCCCAGCACCACATGCTGTGTCAGCCCTGCCCAGCCATAGAAATGAATGAATAAACAAACAAAAGTTCTGAAACAAGAAAAAAAAAAATTTTTTTTAATTTAAATTTCTTTACAAGTTAAGCACTAAGGAAATTTGTGGCAATTTTTTCATTTTATGTTTGTAAAATGGAGAGGCAAGAGAGATGTGGGGAGCCTCATGATTTCTCCCTTGCTCCTCCAAGCGGCAACAGTCCTTATTTTCAAAGGTTTCCTTGAGTCTTCCATAGTATCTGTTGCCCCACTTGGGAAAACTGACTCAAGGCAGGATTCCATGCTTTTCTATTCATCTCATCCTCAGAGCTGATTGACCAGGAAACTAAGAAGGCTTAACTATCAAGGTCCCTAACTAAAAGAGCCCTAGCAATGAATGGGTAATATACAACTTACAAATGTGAGATTGCACTGATAATCAGGAGCTACTATCTCTTTCCGTACTGGTTGTCCCTCCTTGCTCTTCTTTCTGCTAAAATAGTAACAGAGTAGCCCTGGCACTTTAAAGTCTAGAAGAAAGGCTGCATGGTGGTAGACGTTTGTGTCTTTAGCCTCTGCTTCATGGGATATTTCTAGGTGATCCTCCGCAACCCACATGAAGTGAAGCAGTTGTCCAATAAGCTGCAGAGCGAGGCTTCAGAGCAAGGTTTCTCTGATTCTAATGCTACATAGCATCCACTGCCCATCAAACTTGAGCTTCATGAACACTTCTTTAATTCCTGGATTTAAGACACAATGCTTCATGCTTAGCTGCGTGGCATCATTGGACCCTTCTCCCCACCTTCCAACCAAGTTTTAGCACACCCCACTTTCCTCCTGAATGGGATTTCTTGCCTCTTCCCGATTGTAATTTTATTCATTCCCTCGCACTCTTCAAGCTAAAATGGTCTTCTCCAAGCACTCTGAGGTACATTCTTATTAACTCTTACTGAATGATCTTAAGCACTGTCATCAATGAAGATAAGGTATGGCTCATGATATGCCCCTACAACAAGGACATCGGTGAAAAACCAGCTGACAATTGCTGTCAGCAAACTTCAAGAATTGAAGTAAACTTAGGGCTCACCCTGGCGGTGCTCACCTGGAATCCCAGCACTTGGGAAACTGAGGCAGGAGAATTGCTGGGGGTTCAAGATGAGCCTGGAATACATAGAGAGTTTAAGGACAGCCTGAACTACATAGTAAGACCCTGTGTCAAAAAAAGTTATTCACCTAAAAACAAAGGCTAGCCCAGCAGCCCTGAGTAGACCAAGTACCCAGTTTTATCTAACAATAAATGAGCCTTCATTTCTTTATTAAAAATTAAAGTTCTTTGGAAAATGACTCATTGGAGGTGGTATGGGACAGGAAATATACAGAACTAGATAACCATCACACTTGCAAGCAAAAAGATCTCTAACATTACCAGGGTTTTCTCATAAGGACAAACGAGCCAACTTGAAGAGATTCTAACTGACAAAAGCATTAATAAAAATAATAACATAAGAGCAGGGGAAACAACTCAGTGGCACAAATGCCTGCCCAGGAAGCATAAGTTTGTGAGTTCAATTGCCAGGTATAGATAGATAGATAGATAGATAGATAGATAGATAGATAGATAGATAGATAGACAGATAGATAGATAATGTTTAAAACCACCTGCTTCTTTGGGGGCCCGGTGGAATGGCTCAGTGGTCTAAAGCCTGCTTCGGAAAGCTTGGGTGGCTTCAGGGACCGCGGTTCGATTCCCGGCACCACATGCTGCGCCAGCCCTGCCCTCCAGGTGGGCTGAGCCGGCCATAAAAATGAGTGAATAAACAAATAAAGGTTCTGAAACATGGAAAAATAAATAAATAAAATTTAAAAAAAAAGAAAAAACCACCTGCTTCAAATAATACTTAAATGGAAAAATAAGACTTTCATTAGTCACCATTAGCACATCTAGACAATGAGTGTACTTTTCTAAAGACTGACAGATACAAAAAACAACTCAAATATTTGATCTACATTACATAGACTACCTATACTACAGTAACTAGATATTGGATGAAGAAAATTTTCTCTTTATAGAATCATTCCAAGTGACATAGGACATAGGAAAATGGAGTGATCAAAGAGCAACATTCTGAAAGCTTCCAATAAAAATAGCAATGGTCAAAAAACTACAAGAATAATCATGGCCATAAATGGCTTCTAGCATTCTCAAAGACAATCAGATATCTTGTACCTCATGATGAAAATTAGAATGTTCAACACCACTTATGAAATACCCTTGCCAAAAAAAAAAAAAAAAAAAAAAAATGAGCCTGAGTCAGATCAAACTTTTGAATATAAATATCAGGGTACTAGAAATAGAGTAGACTGAGAAACATATTGCATGACATCATAAAAAAGGCAATCAGTAAAATCCAAAGTTTGGAAATTAGACAGTGCAATTAACTTCTTTCTCTGGGAGTTGATGAATACAATACCTCAGCGTCCTAGAGCATCTATTAGCAGATTCCCAGATGCGCTCTCCGCACTCTTCCTCGGGGGGTCCTCATACGTAAAGCTCCAGTAGCCCACTATAGCAGTGTGGCCAAAAGTCTCCATTCTATTCTCCCCTTTCGTATGTGATTTCCCTAGTTAACCACCAGTATCTGCTTTGCTTCCTCACTCTGTATCTCAGCATCTGAGAATGCTGAGAATGCTTTGATTTTGGGGAGAAATCAGAGCAAAGAAAATAAATGTAATCAATAGGCTTTCATTAATATGTATGTATTTTTAAATGTTACTATATAATAATAATAATGACAAAAAGAATATGAGTATTTACCAGGCACCATAGATTATACATATATTTATCTCATTTGACGTTCTTATGCCACTTGTTTTATTTTACATTTAAACAAAGAATCTGACAGAGATCACACAAGCTTGCAAATGTTGGGGTGGATAATATTATTTGATCATTTAAATGTTGACTTAAGATGTGATGTGTAATACATGTATCAACTTCCCAAGATGAATATATTCATTATGCATCACAAACATGTATTACAAATAAAAAATAAATGAATAAAATGTTAGCAGTATTACTTCTGGGGAAGCTTTGTGAAAGGTGTGTGTGTGTGTGTGTGTGTGTGTGTGTGTGAGTGTGTGTGTGTGTGAGTGTGTGTTGTGTGTGTGTGTAAGCATTCACTGTAATAACCTCACTTGACAATATAAAATGTGTACTCTAATATAAATCCTTCTCACTTAAGCTGTTATGAAAACAATTAGGAAAAACAGCTATTTTTCTCAGGAAACATAAACAGATGAAAGACTAGTTCTTTTATCCAGCCCCTTCCCACAGTAGTAATGATAATAATTTTTTCTCCAGGAAAAAAAAATATTTTGAGAACAGAACTGAGAGGAAATGCGCTCCAGCCAGATAACTGTGTCACTCCAGTCTCCCTCCCTACGGAGAAGAAAGCCTGCCTGAGATTTCAGCTGCGGCCTCTCACCGTGCACATACACAGCTCAAGATCAGAAAACGCAGCATTGCATCATCAGTGGATGCTGAGCCACAGTGCGTAGCCGCTGCCCCTGAGGTGTGCAAGAAATACCTCCAGCCAAAACTTCCCCATTCAAATAGAAATACTCCAAATGCAAATCATGAATGATTCTTGGGGAAATTATGTGCAGGCACGTAGTAAAGAGTCCTGGGTGTTCTCTGGCCCAGAGATGTTTTGCTCCTGCTCAACAATGAACTAATATGATTGGCTCAGCTGCTATTCCTACATGCAATTTTTCTCAGGCTTAAGAAAAACCAGGAGAGGCCCAGCAGGATGGCTCAGTGGTCTAAAGCACCTGCTTAGGAAAGCTTAGGTGGCTTCAGGGAGCGCAGTTCGATCCCCGGCACCACATGCTGAGCCAGCCCTGCCCTCAGGGCAAGCTGAGCCGGCCATAAAAATAAATAAATAAACAAGCAAAAGTTCTGAAACAAGAAGAAAGAAAGAAAGAAAGAAAGAAAGAAAGAAAGAAAGAAAGAAAGAAAGAAGGAAAGACCAGAGGAAAACTCCTACAAGTAGGTTTTCATATTTATAAAACCTATTAGATAATTGATAGTAATACCTCGCAGGATGTAAATATGTTTACATATAAACTTAGAGTTTTGATTTGGAAGTTAATTAAACAAAAATAATGACACAAATACATAAAAATGTATATGGTACTTTTTATTCAATCAACACATTTAATATCCAAACACAAAGCTAGAACTTAACTAAGTTGCATATAGAGAATATTGAACAAATAAAGTATAATATATCCATAAAGTGGAGTCACAAACATCAATTGTAAAGAAAGAATGATGTTACATAGGATCAGCATACTTTCTTATGCATGGAAAGTCTACACTAAAGAATACGGTTGGTGTGAGCTAATTATATTCTAAAAACTTATCTAAGTATTCAGAAAGGTATGTACCAATACTATACCTAATTAAGTAAATGAAGATGTTCAAAAGATCTTCTGTAGAAAATAGAACCTATAGTCAACAATACTATATTGACACTTAAGAGGGCAAACCTCATGTTATACATTCCATGTGGATCCTTGATTTACAAGCTTAATTCATCTGCAAGTGTTGGTTGTAACTCAAGTCAGTTGTAAGTCAAGACTGTTTTTCCCATAAGAAAGAATGGAAATGCCCATAATTCATCCTGAGCCTCCCAAAGCACCCCTTAACTAACCCTTTCATAGTAAAAGGGTTGAATAATGTGCATAATTTACCAGAAACACCAATAATTGTCCTAATGCATTTACCAAAAAGTTATAAAATGTGCCTAGTTTACCAGAAACAACAATTTCCTCCTGTACTCAACATTTAAGTTGACATCTGTGGCTTGTGGACAGGGAGGGTGATATGGAAAATGATTACTATTTGGAAGCAGAGTTCCCTTCTGCAAGTACAGGGACAGGGTTCAATCACTGGCACCACATGCCTGCCGGCCCTGCCCCCAGGCGTGCTAGGCCAGCCACCACAACCAGGGGTGATGGAAGACTGAAAACAGGAGGATCACTACAATTTCAAGCTGTATCATGAGACCCTGTGCCAAATAAATCTTTTTTTAAAAAAAATTAAACTTTTCATGTGATAAGGTGGAATTTAGGGATGGGGAGATAGCTCAATGGCATAAGTACTACCTGGCAAGCATGAGGTGCTGAGTTCAATCCTGGGTACCAAAAAAAAAAAAAAAACTACATAATCCCCTCCTTTTCAGAAAGATCCTTAGCTACCATTCTCGTAGCCCAAAGTGGGCTGGCAAGATAGCTCAGCAGACTAAAGCACCTGCTTAGGCAAGTGCAGGAACCACGGTTCAATCCCTGGCACTACATGTCACAGTAGCCCCACCCCCAGGATGCGCTGAGCTGGCCACAAAAAAAAAAAAAAGTTACCAAAGTTCCTCTATAGGCATTTCCTCTGAGTGTTCCCCTACCAGTACCTCAATGTTACCACTGTCCACCTGCAAGCCTATGGACTCCACTATAGTGACACTGTCATCAACTACAGGGTAAGTTGAGGCTCAGTCTCCTCTACACAGCCATCAAAGTCTCTTACCTATATAATTTTAGGACATACTTTCTTCCAGGCAGATCTCAATGTCCTTAGAGAAACCTTGGCTCAGGACTTCTCAACTAACCCACATAGGAAAGGACCTTGTAATGTCCCTTCCAGAACTCTTCAAGAATTAAGTCTGTATCTGAGACCATCTAGAAGCACTTCAGGAACAGTTCCTTGGTGTGTAGCTTCTGAAAGTTATCTATAGCCTGCTGGTCCATAGGTTGCAGTTGAGGAGTTGTATTAGGTAGGAGTTACTCAACTGAGAGCCATGGAATTAGCCAAAGAATTTTTCTCCCAAATCTTATGGGTGGGTAGAAGCATTGTTCATGATGAGGAGAGCCTTGAATGATAATTCTTCCTCCCCTAGATATTTCTGTTTTTTTTTTGTCTTTTTGAGACAGGGTCTCACTGTGCAGTTCAGGCTGGCCTTGAGCTCACTTTGGTAGCCCAGGCTGGTCTCAAACTTTCACCAATCCTCCTGCCTCAGCCTCCCAGTGCTGGGATTACAGGCGTGCGCCACCACGCCCGGCTTAGATATTTCTTAGTAGCAGGATAGAAAGCCTTTCTGATCCACTCAAGAAAAAGTACTCTTGGGTTCCAGCAAGATAGTTCAGTGGACTAAAACGACTGCTTAGGGAAGCTTAGGCAAGCACAGGGACTGTGGGTCAATCCCTGGCACCACATGCCATGCCGGGCCTGCTCTCTGGACAAGCTGAGCCAGCCACAGACTCCAGGCGTAGTGGCACACACTTATAACCCCTGTACTGGGGAGGCTAAAAGCAGGAGCATCACCACAAGTCTGAGCTACATAGTGAGACCCTGTAACAATGAAAGACATAAAAAAAAAAAAAAAAAAAGAAGAAGGCCAGGCGTGGTGGCGAAGGCCTGTAATCCCAGCACTCAGGAGGCTGAGGCAAGAGGATCAGTGCAAGTTCGAGACCATCCTGGGCTACAAAAGTGAGCTCAAGGCCAGCATGAACTGCATAGCAAGACCCTGCCTCAAAAAAAGAAAAAGAAAAAAGAAAAAAGAAAAGGTACCCTTATTGGCCAGGCTTTTGCACTAGATCTCTACATGACCTCTAGTCTATTCTTCATGTCTCTGTGTTTTCTGAACACTCTAGGGGTCTCAGAGTGATAAACGAACAGAGGCTCTACCTTGTGGTCACCACTCCCACTGGCTCATAGCAATAAACTTTGCCTACCCTTCCTAGGCCTGTGGCCTGGCATTTTCTTCTCTTCCTGGATAATGCATGTTTCATCACAGGTGGAAATGAGGAGAGCAAAAGCCGTTTGTGTGTCATTGTTTTGAAATGGTGCATGTAATTCCAGCAGCCCTTGTACCAGCACTGGATGCTTTACCATGCCTCATCACTGTAGGAATTCCAGCTCTTTAAAATTGTGAAGCCACCCCTTTCTAGCCCAAAATGTTTCACCACTATCATCCATTGAAGGACTGTCCTTGCCAAGATGTGCATTTATAGCACCAAACTTTTCACAAATTACAGACTCCGCTAGGCTATAACCGACCTCTACTATCATTCATCCACACTAGTAACAACCTTTCTACCTCATCCTGTTAGTTGTAACTTACTAATTTGAGTAACATATTCAGGAACACTAGCTTCCTTATCGAAATCTTTCCCTGTGATATTGTTGCGATGGTGGATTTTGACACACTGTACATATTAACAAGGTCAGTCACACAAGTGGCCCTCTCTCGTATTTCTCCACAATTTCCTCCTTCTTTTCAATTTCAGTTGCTTTTTTTACCTTCCCTTATTTCCTTAGCTTTTATTCTGGCTTTTGGGGATCATTTTGATAACAGTAATCATAATTAAATCAGGCACTGACCAAAATCACATCCACAAACATGTGCATCTGGGCTCAGACTGATGCTTATGTACGTTTTTTTCTGGCATTGCAAGTCTTTATTTATAACTACATAAGCAGCCGGCATTCAGGTCATAACTCAAGACTTTAGTCATAAGTTAAATCTAAAATTCCAGTTGCAACTCAGGTTAGTCATGTGAGGCTGGTCATGAGTTGAGGGCTCACTATCCAGTAAAAGCTTTTGGGGCCTGGGAGATAGCTCAGTGACATAAGCACCTGCCTGGCAAGTGCATGTTCCTGAATTTGATCCCCTATACCAAAAACAAAAAAGTATGACAAAAGATGTATACCGTACAACACAGAAGAAAGTTTTGAGCAGGGACGATAGCTCAGAGGCATAAGCACAAGGTCCTAAATTCAATCCATGGATCCACATGTCATACCAGCTCAGAATGGGGGTGGGGGCACATCTATAATCCCAGTACTGGGGAGGGTGAAGCAGGAGGATCACTATGGGGTCAAGAACCAGCCTGGGCTACAAAAGTGAATAGAAGGCCAGCTGAAACATTGTGGCAAGAATCTGTTTCAAAAGAAAAATAATTTTTTAATAAATAAGTACACAATTCATACACTTTTATTTCAACAAAGATTGCAAGGGTACACAATTGGGAAAGAACAGTCTCTATAACAAATGGTGCTGGGGAAAATGGACATCTACATACAGAATAAATGAAGTTGGAGTCTCTTCTCATATAATATATAAAAACAACTCAGATTCAACACTTCAATATAACCTGACACTGTAAAACTCTTAGAAGAAACAGGTGAAGATCTCCACAACCTCGGTCTCAGCAAGGACTTTTAAGATATGAGTTAAAAATATAGACAACAAAGGCCAAAACAGACCAATGGGTTTCTACCGAACTAAAAGCTTTCTGCACAGCAGAGGAAACAATAAAGAGACAACATCCAGAATATGTAAGGAACTCAAATTATGCAACACAAAAGCCAACTAATTCTACTTAAAAATGAAGGGGTAAAGCTCCCAATCAATGCATTCATTGTATATGACTATTCTCATTACAAAAACTAAGACAGGCAAAGGACCTGAACAGGTATTTCTCAAAGAAGACATGAAAGTGGCCAACGGCTATCTGGGGAAGCACTCAACCTCACTGATTGCTTGATCCTTGGGAAGAGGAGGACAGTACAATGCCATGGTCCAGCTCTCTTCCTAGTGTTCCAGGCAAGTAAAGGAACAACGGAAGTGGACAGGGACTTATGGACTCCCTCTGTATACCCTGCCAACGAGGACAGATGGGTGTTATCAGGAGAAATGGCTTGCCTTCACTTACACCAAGACAGCTAGCTATACTTTGGAACACTGGTTATACAATGCAACAGACCGAACTAATGCTGTCACTGCTGATCTAGTTTAAATTTTTATAACCTTTGTCCCCACGGTAACTGAGTGCACAATAAAGCACTGTGCAAAGCACAAGCGCTATGGCCCAGGCCCCAGCTACTGGACCCTCTAAGCAGTGTGTTGGGAGAAGTCACACCCCGGTTAGCAGGTTGCAATCTGATATCTCAAAATCCATCTCCAGGTATTTGCCTGGATATGTTGACAACCTACCCATTGTCCTGGAATTTCAGAACAGAGATATACATGCTCACATAAAAAAGAGAGTAGCATAAACTGCTCATAGTTTTACCTCTGCATGTAAGGCTTTGGGTTTTTTAAAATTTGATTATCTTATAAGTGTATATAACTTATTCTGAGGTCAGCCAGACAGCTCAGTGGACTAAAGTGCCTATTTAGGCAGTCAAAGGGACCAGAGCTCCAGCCATGCCTGCCCCACCCCCAAGGTGTGCTGAGACAGTGATTGAGACTGGGTGTAATGGCATGAGCCTATAATTTCAGTGCTTGGGAGACTGAAAACAGGAGTATCACTATGAGTCTGGCCACAGTTCTTTTTTTTTTTCTGGGGTCAGGGTTCAAACCCACAACCGTGCACTTGTCAGGCAGGCACTATGAGTCTGATGCATGTAGTGAGACAATGTAGACCCTGCACTAAATATATATATATATATATATATATATATATTTTTTTTTTTTTTTTTTTTTTTGGTCTTTCTGAGACAGGGTCTCACTATGCAGTTGAGGCTGGCCTTGAGCTCACTTTTGTAGCCCAGGCTGGTCTCGAACTCGCACCAATCCTCCTGCCTCAGCCTCCCAAGTGCTGGGATTACAGGTGTGCGCCACCACACCTGGCTTATTTTTTAATTTATTGTAATCAGCAATGTTTTGAGAACCAGCTGTGGTAGTGCACTCTTGTAATCCCAGCACTCAGGAAGCTGAGGCAAATGGATGGTTGTGGAGTTTGAGACCAGCCTGGGCTACAAAGTAAGCTCAAGGCTAGCCTAGCTGCATAGTGAGACATTGTCTCACAAAGAAAAAGAAAAAAAAAAACTTTTGAAAACATTGGGCAGGGCACTAATTACTGGGAAAATGCAAATTAAAACCACAAATGAGCTATCACTACATCCATGCTAGAATGGCTATTATCAGACAGATAAGCAGAGTGGGCAAGGGTGTGAAGGAGGGGAATTGCTTTTGTACATCAGTGATGGAAACAGAGTACAAAGGCTACTCAAAGGTTAAAAATAGAAGTAGCATGTGATCCAGAGAGCCCACTGCAGGGCATACACAGAGAAGAAAACCAGATCGGTATGCCAAACAAATGTCTTTATGCCCATGCTCACAGCAGAATGTTCACAATAGCCAGGTCATAGCACTGAAGAGTCCACCAACGATTTCACACAAGAAAATATGAAAATGATACATGATCATAATTTAGGACCATTCAGTAGAGAGAGAGAGAGAGAAAGAGAGAAAGAAGGAAAGAAAGAAAGAAAGAAAGAAAGAAAGAAAGAAAGAAAGAAAGAAAGAAAGAAAGAAAGAAAGAAAGAAAGAAGAAAATGTCATTTGTGTCAGCATGGATGAACCTGAAGGAAGTAAAAAAATAAAGTGATCAAATCAGGCAAAGAAAGACAAACATCAGGGGAGCCAATTTGTATATGGAAAGTGTCAGGCTCACAGAGAAGTAAAATGATGATTACCAGAAGCTAGAGATGGGCAACATGAGGAGGTATTTGTTAAAGAAAATAAAAATTCAGTTAAGGTCTGGCAAGATAGCTCAGAGGACCAAGCTCCTGCTTTAGCACGAGCAGGGACCAGGATTGAACCCTGGTCCCACAAACCAAGCTGGTCCCGCCCCCCGGGGGTGGCACACGCTTATAATCCCAGTGCTGGGAAGGCTGAAAACAAGGAGGATTGCTGTGAGTCTAAGCTGCATAAGGAGACCTGTACCAAACATATAAATGAAAAAAAGAAAATTCAGTTAAACAAGAGGAATAAGGGGCTGGGGAGATAGCTCCGAGGCACAAGTGCCTGCTGGGCAAGTGCAAGGTCGTGAGTTCGAACCCTGGTCCCACAAAAAAAAAAAAAAAAAACAAGAGGAATAAATTCAAAAGATCTTTTGTACATCATGATGACTGTAATTGATACCAGCTCATCTCGTACTTTAAAATTGCTAAGAAAAAAATAAATAGCTAGGAGAACAGTGAGTGTTCTCACAAGAAAATTATGTGCAATAATGCACATGGTAGGTAGCTTGATTCAGCTATTCCACAATATACATATATCAAAACATCACCCAAAATGAATTTCAGAATAGAATATACATGCACACACACACACGCACACACAGAAAGTAACATAAATGTGCATAGTTTTACTTCTGCAGGTAAGGCTAAGTTTTTGCTTTGGGTTTTATTCATTTGATCACATTATAAGTGTGTATACATAACCTATGATCAACAATGTTTTGAAAACAAAAATGGCAGTTGTAGTGGTTGATACATTGTGTCAACTTGGCTGGATGACTCAGCGGCCAGGTTCCCTGCTAGTGGGAGCCCCATCCTGGGGTATAATTGGTTCCTCCCTGGGGCATGACCAGGGCCTGCCTAGGATATGATTGGCTCCTCCCTACAGCGGGATCAAGGGCCCATCCTGGGTATGATTGGTTCCACCCTAGGGCACAATGGGCCCATGTCAGAATGACTGAGCACAAAGAGACTTTTTAAAGGGCTGAAGAAGGAGTCAAGACTTCACTTCGTTGGAGGAACTTCAGTTCTCGCGTTCAGCCTGGACTTCATCATCTGGCTTGCAGCGCAGACTCTTCAGCCTCTAGCTTGGATCTTTCACCATCCGTCACAGACTCTTTAGCATCCATCACAAACTCTTCAGTCTTCCAATGCAGACCCATCAGCCAACAGATAGAGACTTGCATGGAGCACTGCAGTGAGCTTCAGATCTCGGGACTGAATTCTTCAGAGTGGAGCGTGCAGATGCTCTCTGAATGCTTCCTCATCTGACTCTGTGACTGACTATTGTAAGCCAATCTCATAATTCCTTATACATTGTATATTTTGTGTTAATATCCATTCCTTATACTATATCTGTTCTGTTCCTCTAAGTAAAACCCTGACCAATACAGCAGTAAAAAAAAAAAAAAGAAAAGAAAAAAATGTACTTGTGATATTACCTTAGAAATGGATTCTTCCCTTAACAAATATTATTCACCAAAAGGTTTTCTGATTAGGGGTTTAGTTTGTTTGTTTGTTTACACTTGGAATCAACCCAGAGCCTTCACACTGAGCTATAACCCTAACTCTTTTGATTTTTTTTTTATGTTTAAACAGGTCTCACTAAATCAATAACTACTCAGATTAGAAGCAAATGTGTGATCCTCCTGCCTCAGTCTCCCCAGAATCCTGGAACTATAGGCCTGCAGCATCATGACCAGCCCCAAAAGCTAGCTTAAAGATGGAACTATCAGGCCAACGAGATAGCTCAGCAGACTAAGCACCTGCTTTGGCAATCACAGGGACCAGGGTTCAATCCCCTGTCCTACATGCTGTGTCAGCCTCATCCCTGGGCTGCACTGAGCTGGCGACCGAGTCTGGGCATGGTGACACACACCCATGTGCCCATCTGGCAAGCAGGAGGTCCTGAGTTCGATTCCCAGTACCACTCCCTCACAAAAGAAGAATGAGCTGTGCTGATTACTTTATACTCGGTCACAGATTGCAAACTCCTCCACTTGGGTTCTAGGAACAGAGAAAGACTGAAGCATTGCACTTGCTCTATCAGTAGAAGACCCAAAAGCAAAAGTCTACATTTCTAATATGTCACTGAAATATTTCTAATTCTTTTTAATTGTGAATTTGCAAACTCCTTTTTTTTTTTTTTTTTTTGGGGGGGGGGGCCGGGGTTTGAACTCACGACCTTGCACTTGCCCAGCAGGCACTTGTGCCTCGGAGCTATCTCCCCAGCCCCGCAAACTCCTTTTTAAATTCAATGTGTACATCTACGGTTAGATGTACAAACTGTACATCTAACAGTTTGGTCCAAACCTACTTGTGCTAGCTTGGAAGTCACCCCATCCAGTATTAGGGTGACTTACCCTCCCTACACAGCCAAAAAGCAGCGCCAATAGACAAGGCAAGCGATCTGAGTCCCACTGAGGGAGGTCAGATGTCACAGGCAAGACGTAGGTATATCCTACATGTTCTCAAATGCTATCGGACTCTTATTCTTGATTTTCCTTTTGTGGAACTAAACATATCTTTGTAAGCTTTTAGCGCCCTCTTTTGGACAATCTGATTATTTCAAACTGAAAGGTATCTCAATGAACTGGCTTTCTGAAAGTGTGTTGTAGGCACACTGAAATCAGGCACTGGTTATTTTATTGGAGTTTTTATAACTGGCTTTTTGGAATGTTTTATATTTTCAGAAAAATTTAGCGACTGGTACAAAATTGGCTCACACAGCTTCCCTATTATTAATGCCCCCTCCCGTTAAGGTGATTCATTTGTTAAAGCTAGCGAAGCATTATTAACATATTAACTAAAATCCATTATTTACAATAAAGCTGTAGGTCTCTATAGGCAGGTAGATGAATACTTTCTTGTACCTTCCATGACATACTGAGAATCACTTCATGACCCTAAATGTCTTTTGCCTCTTCATCCCTTCTCTCCTTTACCTCAAAGTTTGATGCCCAGTAATCTTTTCTATCATATGTGTAGGCATAGTTTTGCCTTTTCCAGGATGACATATAATACAATAAGAAAATATATACCCAGGCTGGGGAGATAGCTCAGCATTCTAAGCACCTACCTGGCAAGCACAGGACCCATGTTCTAGCCCCAGTTCCTCATGTAATGCTAGCCCAAGAACTCTATGCACTCTGTACCCACCACCAAGACTAGGTATAGTGGCGCACACCTGTAATCCCAATGTTGGGGAGGCTGAGACAGGAGGATGACTACAGGTCCAAACTACATAGTGATACCCTGTATCAAATAAATGATTTTAAAAGAAAAGCAAAATATAGACCTTTTCTCACTGCTTTCTTTCACTTACCAATGTGCATTTAAGAGTTCCTCATATTTTATCATTAAATAAAATTCCATTGTGTGGTTATAGTAAAGTTTGTTGATCTATTCCCTGTTTTTTTAAAAAAAAACAGCTTGCTTATTTTCAGTTTGTGGCAATTCTGATCAATGCTGCTACATCATTTGCATGAGGGTGTTTTGTGTGCATAAATTTTGCAGCTCACTAGGGTCAGTGCTGCAGCATGTGGTTTCTGTGCCCTGTAGCAACTCTGTTTCCTGCATAAGAAATGGCCAGATTCAGCCACCATGGCTGTGCCATTTTGAATTTCCACCAAGGGTGAAGGAAAAGCTCTGTTCTGCCACCTCACTGGCTTTAACCATGGGATTTTAACCATTCTGCAGCATGCACATTGCTCTCTATTGTACTTTGCAATTCTCCAGTAACAGTTGTATATTTTCTTTTCTTTTTTGTTGTCTTTTTTTTTTTTTTTTTTTTTTTTTTTTTTTTTTTTTTTTTTTTTTTTTTTTTTTTTTTTTTTTTTTTTTTTTTTTTTTTTTTTTTTTTTTTTTTTTGTCTTTTTGAGATTTTGAGACAGGGTCTCGCAATGCAGTTCAGTTCAGGCTGACCTTGAGCTCACTTTTGTAGCCCAGGCTGGTCTTGAACTCACACCAATCCTCCTGCCTCAGCCTCCCAAGTACTGGGATTACAGGCGTGCACCACCACACTCGGCTTTTGCTTCTCCAAAAGAACTGATTTATCTATATCCACAAATAATTTTCTGGGTTTTATATTTTAACTAGGACTACATTGACTCTAAGATCAAGATGAAGAGAACAAAAATCTTCACAGCACTGGGCTTCCCATCCATAGATCTACTTAGGGTTTTTCTTTCTTTCATCAGAAATCTGTAGTTTTCATTGATCCTAGGTATATTTTATTAAATATTTAAGTGCTAATTAAAATGGTATGATAAAAGGAGGTTATTTTGTTTCATTGGTTTTGTTTTTTATTGTTGTTTTGTTGTGGTTTAGTTTGCCTTTTTTCCATATTAATACAGGGTTTCTCCTTTTTTATTTTAAAGAAAGAAGACAAAACAGAACAAAAACCAAAACTCCAAAATAATATAATAGGATGGTAACAACGATTAATACATTATGTGTTATCTTTAAATTAGTTACCCAGACTATAAGATATCAACATTTTATTATCCAAACAATATTAACACAAACCTACAGTTTCAATGAATTAAGAGACATTAGTAGTATAGCTAATTTAACTATCTTGTATATATTTTTCCTTCTGCTTTTCCCTTCCTTCGTTTGTCCATTCCCTCAGCCCAGTTTCTCTTTCAAGTTTCTTCCCATTTTTCAGTATCCATTGTACATTTTGGATCTTACTTACTCTTTCAGCTTCTCACACCATGGAGACAATACGATGTTTAAACATTTGTGTCCAGTGTATTTCTCTTATGAGTATGGTCTTGAGTTGCATCCATTTACCTATAAAAGCCTCGAGTTCATCTTTCTTTATGGCTGAGTAATATTCCATTGTATACAAAGGCCACATCTTTTGTATCCATTTGGCAATTGATAGATAAAAATCCTGGGTTATTCCCAAGATTTAGCTATTACAAATTGCTGCTACAAACATGGGTGCACACATATGACTGGTAGGATGCTTTTAATTCTTCTGGAAAGATACCCAAAAGGGGAATAGTGGACCATCTGAGACCTCCTATCCTAGTTTTTTGAGGCACTGTACACTGATTTCCACAGGTGTTTTTATATCATTTGTCCTACTTCCTATTTTTTCATTGATTCCACTTAATCTTAAATTCTTCTTCTTCGCATCATCTAGCAGCTGCTGTATTGATTTCTCCTGGTGCTCTGTGTTGTTAAGAAATCTTTCTTTTCCTGGTTGCTAGCCCCAAGCCTGTCTTCTAAATCTTAGATCCTGTCTTCACACTGGCTTAATCTGCTGTGAATACTTTCAGTGAAACATTTATTCTCCTATGTATCTGCTTGGCTCTCCCTTATGGGTTCCATTTTGTTCCTACACTGAGCAGTCCTGACTCCAGCATTTTCTGAAGCACCTTTTTGGGGGATTTATATCTGCTCTCGAGTCGCTACACATGGCTTGCATCGTGGTCACCCTCGCCGCAGTTATCTGAGAAATTAGTTCTGATCTAACTTTTTCTAGAGCCTCATTCAACTATTTCGTTGTGCCCACTTCAGAGAGGCCAAGCGGGGAGGACTTCTGGATTTTCCCCTGTCCGCTGGTGTGCCTTTGGTGAACTGGATGCCTGGGAGGACTGCAGCTTGTTGGTCTTATTTAAGCGCATTCTTCTCATTTCCGTTTTGTTTGTTTGTTTGTTTTGTTTTGTTTTGTTTTTTAATTCCTGGTGTGATGCTTGTTAATCACCTACTTGGGGTTGCTTTATTGCTAGTATTTAGAATCCTTAGGAAATGACAACTTCTAGTTGGAGAGAGAAGAGGGGGAAAGTCCACTTTCAGATTAATCTCTGCTGTAGACAATGGGTGTGGACGGAGTCCAGATCTGCTTCCATTTATCCCAACTAGCCTGAAGTAGCTTTTTGGCGGCATAATGAACGATCTCAGGGAGCAGACCTTTCGGCAGCCTGGAGCTGTCCGTGCACCTTCTGTGGCCTTATCCCAGCGGGGAGCCACTAGACCAAGCGAGAAGCTGCTCTGAGCTCCAAGCTGCACTGGACTGTCTCCAAGTCTCCGAAACGATCCTCGGCCAGTCCCTCCCTCACATGGGACAACCGAGCCCTCAGCACTCACAGCAAGTGCAGCCCTTCGTGTCTGCTGCTGCCCGGCACGGCTGCATCTCTCCATGGAGGCCTTCGGGTCACTAGCCCTTGCCGTGTGCACAGTGGTCCAATCACTCCCACTGCCTGCACACGGAGAAGGCACCACTGGGTACCTCGTTCTTCGCTGAAGTTTCCCCTCACTCTGCATGAGCTTCGGTTCATGCCCCAGTTCCTTCCAGGGTTCAGGAGACCCACTTCCCTCCTTGTTGTCTTCCCCACGCAGCTCCAATCCAGTGCCTGGACAGCAGCACTCCAGAGGCTCTTTCCCTGGGGCTTACCCCTCGCCATCCTGCCCCTCTCACGCTTTGCATTTTGTTTTGGTTTGCAAACACTACCTCCCAACCCCAAAATAGTGTGTATTTTAATTTTTAAAATCTGATTAATTTTCCATTGCAGATATATAGGAAGGCAATTGAATTTTGTGCATTATCTTCTATCCCGTGAGCATAATATAACTGCTGATGAGTTCCAGTACTTTCTTTGCCACTTCATTTGGATCTTTTGACCGGGACAATCACATCTGCTGGAAGCAGAGATACCTTTGGTTCTTGCTTTCTAATCTCCGTACCTTTCATGTATGTTTCTTGTCATTGCATGAGCTAGTACCTCCAGTACAATAACGACCCAGAATACTGAGAGGCAACATCTGTGTCTTGTTCCCAAGCTTTTTTTCACCATTGCACACGATGTTAGCTGTAGTGGTTTTTTTCTACAGGTACATTTTAGATATACACAGTGATAACACTCCTCACAGAGACAGGTATAGGTTCTCACTGATACTATATATCAAGTTGAGAAAGGTTCACTGTTTTCCTCATTTATTTGGAGATTTTATTATGAATGATGCCAAAATTTTGTCAAATGCCTTCTCCATATTGTCATTATTATATGATTTTTTTTCCTCTTGTTTAGCCTATTAATGCAGTGAATTGTGTTTATTGATTTTTGAATGTCAAAAGCTTTGGGGCCAGGGAGATAGAGATAGCTCTGCGGCACAAGTGCCTGCCTGACAAGTAAAAGGTTGTGAGTTCAAATCCTGGTCCCACCAAAAAAAAAAAAAAGTTTCACATACCTAGATAAAGTCCTACTTGGTCATGATGCACAGTTTGGAAGTATTTTTAGAATTTTCACACATATAATCAGAAGAAATACTGGTCAGTTATTTTTCTTACAACATCTTTGCTTTAGGAGTTAGTATAATGCTAACCTCATAAAGAGTTCCTTCTGACTTTTCAAAACAAAACTGTAGAGAATGGGTGTCATTTCTTCTTTGAATATTTTTTTAAAAATTTAACAGTGAAATCATCTGGAACTGGCACTTTCATTTTTAGCAGCTTTATTAAGTATTAGTTCAAAATATGTAATGGATGTATACCTAACCATATTATCTAGTTCTTATCTGAGTTTTGATAGTTTCATTCCAACTGATCTATTTCATCTGAGTTAGCAAATTTGTGGGCAAATGCTTTGGTCATAATATTCCTTTACTACCTCTTCACACACATAAGACCTGTGGTATGATTTTTATCCCATGCACTTTCACGTTTCACTGTTGCCTGAATGCATATTCAGGATTTTTATGGCATCTTCATGAACTGGCCCATGGACACCCTCCTGGAATCCCACTAAGAGGATGAGACTGGAGATTTGCCATGAGTTCAGTGATAGCATGGGCTGTGTAGTGAGCTCAAGACCAGTCTGTACAACAAAGCAAGGCCTTGTCTCAGAAGAAACAACAATTGGCCCAGTGTTCACCATTGCATTCTTTTCTTCTCAACCTTTAATGTTTAATAGTATATGTTTGCAGTGCATAAAGACTGTGTTCGTCATGGGGCATTGGTATGTGCACATAACACATCTTAATTCTTCTCTGATGCCATTCTCCTGCCCTTTATCCCCTTTTACCTTCCTTTTTGCAAAAGATCTAACTCCTTGTTTCTTATTATATTTTATTTTGCTCTTTATCTTTTTTACATTTAGGACAATCCCTTTATTTTTCTTTTTATTTTGTTGATACATTCTAAATAAATAGTAATAACATTCGTCATAAAGAAAGTTATATACACAGTATTTATCTTTTTTTTATTCTTCTCCCCTCTCTTCAGCCCCTCTTCCTCTATTTACAAAAGATTTGTTCTCATTTTTTTTTCCTTGTATTTTTTTCTTGTCCCTTTTTTCCTTTCCCATTACTTTTTTTTTGTTTTGTTTTGTTTTGTTTCCAGTATCAGGCCGGGCGTGGTGGAGCACACCTGTAACCCCAGCACTGGGGAGGCTGAGGCAAGAGGATCAGCAGAAGCTCGAGACCAACCTGGGCTACAAAAGTGAGCTCAAGGCCAGCCTGAACTGCATAGCAAGACCCTGTCTCAAAAAGACAAAAAAAAAAGAATTAGCTATAACAACCTGTGCTGCTGCAAATATGGGTGTGAATCTATTTGTAATAGCTCAATCTTGGAAACAACCCAAATATCCATCGACTAAGAAATAGATAAAAGAATGTGATATTTTTATACAATGGAATATAACCAGCGGGGCGAGTGGGGAATGCCTGCATCTATGTTAATTAGAAAGATTTGCCTGTAGTTCTTTTGGATGAATCCTTCTCTGGTTTTAGCATCAGGATAATGCTTGCTTCCAGGAAAGGATTTGGGAGTATTGCTTCCTTTTCAATTTCATTAAAAAGTTTGAGAAGAAGTGACATTAAATCTTCTCTAAATTTGTGGTTACATAACAAAACCTAGCATGAGCCATAAAATTTATGCAGTAAATAAGCCTTCACTATGGTAACTTTACCCTCAGAAGTGAAAATTTGAAATGGGTTGGGGGAAATAGAGAAATAGAAAAAAAGGACAAGATTAGAAGCAAGGCTGGGGGCCTGGCGGGATGGCTCAGTGGTCTAAAGTGCCTGCTTGGGAAAGCTTGGGCGGCTGCAGGGACCACGGTTCAATCCCCGGCACCACATGCTGTGCCAGCCCTGCCCTCGGGGAGGGCTGAGCCAGCCATAAAAATGAGTGAATAAACAAACAAAGGTTCTGAAACAAGAAAAAAATAAATAAATAAAATAAAAAATTCTTTAAAAAAAAAAAAAAAGCAAGGCTGTAGTACGAAGGAAGATTACACAAACTTTTGGAAAACTAGCGAAGAAGACAGGAGAAAGGCTGGTGAGATAACTCAGCAGACTAAAGCGCCTGCTTAGGCAAGCTTGGGCAACCACAGGGACCGTGGTTTGATCCCAGCCCTGCATGCCTTGCCAGCCTTGCCCCCAGGACTGGCTGAGTGGGTCACAGACCCTGGGTGTAGCAGTGTGCACTGGTAATCCCAGCGCTGGGGAGGCTGAAAACAGGAGGATTACTATGAGTCCAAGCTGCATAGCGAGACCCTGTAACAACCAAATACATTTAAAAAAAGAAGAAGACTGGAGAGAAAGAAATAAAAATAAGAACAGAACAATAAAAGAACTGGAAACCATGTGCACATTCATATAAAAATGGTAACGATCAAGAAAGAACACAACAAAAAAAAAGAGGGAAAAAGAAAAAAATCCACTTCAAAGCATGTCTCTGCTGTCACTGATAAACAGTGTAGGCAGACAGAGTCCAAATCCAAGCTGATTAATCTCAAAATGATAACCATAGATTTACAGTGGGATAGTGCATAATCCCAGCAAGCCTGCACCTTCTGTTCCACTAAAGTTCAGGCTGGATTCTGGCTGTGAGGCTGGAACCAAATTTGTTCAGCCAGTAACACTCTGTGTGCTTCCTGATGGCTTAGACTTGGCTCCAGGGCCTCCCACCAACTTGAACTCAACAGCCTCACCCTAACACTAGGAGCTACTAGATGGAGCTGGCCTGAAGCTGCTTGAGTTCTGAACTCAGTGGGCTCCTCTCTAAGATAGCTACCAGCCAATTGCCTTCTTCCTCCATGATGAAAGGCCATTATAGCAGACTTCTCAACACAAGCCTTCAAGCTAAGGAAACCTTGGAGTGAAGTACTTCAATCTCTGAAAGAAAACAACCTTCATCCCAGATTGATGTACCCTGCTTTTGAACCTAAATAACTCACCAGCCACTGCAGTCCACTGCATCCACTGCTCCACTCCAGTGGTGCACTTCTCTGCCATAGCCAGTAGTCACCATTGCATCTGCAGGTTGGAGCTGCACCTCCTATCCAGTGATTCTGGGCTCATGGAGAAAGCCTCCCTGGCCACTTCCTTCTTCACCGAAGTCTCTCCTCCCTGTCTCTGGGCTTCAGTGCTCACCTCATAACCTTCCTGAAAAATAACTATAAACTACTGATGCCTGCATTGAAAAGGAGGAGGAGGAAGAAGAAGAGTGGGAGAAGGAGAAGAAAGAGGAGGAGGAGCTTCCTGAGTCCATTGCCCTCCTTCTCTTCCTCACATTGCTGTATTCTAGAGTCTAGACACCAAATTTCAGAAAGATTTCTCTGTTGCTCACCACTCTGCCATAATCCGAGAAGTCCCCAGGCACTATTATTTACTTCTTTTTATATTTTAAAAACTACCGCAGATAATTTTCCTTATTCTAAAACTCTGCTTTGCCTCCCATTAATACAATTGCTCATGTCTTCTTTTAATTAATATTACCATGACATGATTTTATCTCTTTACTCCTCATCTATTTCTTTACATTTATAGTGGCTGGCCAGGTGTGGTGGCACACGCCTGTAATCCCAGCACTTCAGAGGCTGAGGCAGGAGGATCACTGTGAGTTTTAGGCCACTGTGGGCTACAAAGTAAGTTCAAAGCAAGCCAAGACTGCTGTTCATTGAAACCCTATCTCAAAAAAGCTAAAATAAAATGTCTTGGAGGGGCTGGAAAGATAGCTCAGCAGCCTAAAGCACCTGCTTAGGCAAATTTAGGCAACCTCAGGGACCATGGATCAATCCCCCACACCACATGCTGCACCAGCCCCATCCCCAGAGCAGGCTGAGCCACCCATAACATAAATAAATAAAGTTTAAAATGTCTTGGGGGACAACCCACTTGGGCCCCCCTCCTGTCCTCTCAGACAGAAGTTTTCTCCCCCCCCCATAAATATATTCTGCTCATAAAAAAATGTCTTACTTACAAATAACTAATAATTGGGCCATCAATCCATTCTGACAAGCTTTTTACTTAGATCATTCATATTTAAAGTCATCAATTATTTTAGAAGTCACCTATTACACAGCTGGATTAAAGTGTATCATGTTTGTAATTGTAGTCATTATACCTAGGCAGGGAAAGTGGCCAAGCTCTTGCTCTTCACCCAAGCCAGTCTCAAATTCCTGGGTTCAAGTAACCCTATCACCTCAACCTCCCAAGCACTGGGACTATATATATGGGCATGCCACCACATTAGACTGTCTTTTTGTTGTTGCTGTTGAGTTTGGTTTTTTTGGTTTTGTTGTTTGTTTGTTTGTTCATTTTTGTAGTTGTTGTAGTTGTTATTTTTAGTGGTACTAACTCATTGTTATCCCTGAACTACATTCCAGAGTTTTCTCTTTGTTATGTTTTTAATTTTTGTTTTTTATTTTTTAGCCTCTCTGGCTTTAGCTGTACATTTTGAATGAGTCTAGCTTCTCTGCTCCTTTAAGATAACAGTTATACTTCTTTTTTTTTTTTTTTTTTTTTTTTTTTTTTTTTTTTTTTTTTTTTTTTTTTTTTTTTTTTTTTTTTTTTTTTTTTTTTTTTTTTTTTTTTTTTTTTTTTTTTTTTTTTTTTTTTTTTTTTTTTTTTTTTTTTTTTTTTTTTTTTTTTTTTTTTTTTTTTTTTTTTTTTTTTTTTTTAGTTAGTTATACTTCTTTTTAAAAAAAATTTCCTGGTTTCTATAAAGTTTGCAATGTTCACTTACAATTAATCCAACTCCACCTTTTTTTGACACTGGGTCTCATTGCATAGTTGATACTGACTTTGAACTCACTATGTGACCCAAGCTGGCCTCAAAGTCATAATAATCCTCCCATCTCAGCCTCTGAAAAGCTGGAATTACAGGCATGTGCCACAATTCCCAGCTTCAGTTCCACTTGTGAGTAATACCAGATGTACTACTGCATGGACCTGGCTGGTGAATTATTCAAACTGTAAAGTATTGTCCAGTTCCATCCTCCCACCCCTCAAAACACTGTTGCCTTCCATTTCACACACCCATAGAGATAACCACCCAACATATGATTCCTAATACTCAACAAAAAGCTACCAATTAGATCCATGCAGAATAAGAAAAATAAAATATTTTGTTTAACCTTTACATATTTCTTGTCTGACACTCTTCCCTTTTTATGTAGAAATGACTTTCATCATTTTCCTTCTCTGAAAATCTTTTAGCATTTCTTGTAAGACAGGCATCTTCTCGATTTTCCACTGTTGGTTTGTTGGTGATGGTTCATTTGGAGCTATTTGTTTTGTTTTTGTTTTTTCCTCCTTTTGAAACAGGGTTTCACCATACAGTTCAGGCTGGCCTTGGACTCACTTTGTAGACCAAGCTGGCCTCAGATCTCACACTCACAGATTCAACCTCCTGAATGCGGGCGCCACTACACCTGGCCTGTTGTTATTGTTGTTTTGCTTTGGTTTATCTTGTGGTTGTTTTGGTGTGTGTCTGTTTGTTTTGTCTGAGAAAATTTTATTTCTCTTTCATTTTTATTTTATTATTTGTTTGCTTTGTTTGTGTTTTTTGAGATAAGAGTTGAGGCTGGTCTTCAACTCCCTACCCTCTTGCCTCAGCTGCACAAGTGCTGAGATTACAGCCATGCACTACCACACCTGGCTCTGCTTTTGAAAGATAATTTCATGGATTACAGCATTCCAGGTTGGTAGGTATTGATTTTCGTAGCACTTCAGCATTTTGATATGCTCTCTTCTTGTTTGTCTTGTTTAGGACAAGAAGTTCAGTGTAATTCTTAACTCTGACCCTCTGTGACTAAGTCCCCAGGCCCCAGATTCTTTTTGATTCTCTACAGTTTGAATATGGCATGCATAAGTGTCAAATGTTTTTACTCTTTGTTCTCTATGTTGGTTCTACTGCTTGGTGTCCATCATTAATTGGGAAAATTCTCATCCATCATTACTTCAAATAGCTCTTTTACTCTTTTTTATCTTTTCCATTTGTTATTCTTTCTTTGTATCTATTCCCAATACGATTCCCACCTGACTGTCTCATAGTTCGCGGATTTACTTCCCCAGTTTTTCTGTACTACTTTCTATGCATTTCAGCTTGAGAAATTTCTATTAATGTACCTGCAAGCACACTGACTATCCACTTGCATAGAGTCCACTGATGAGCTTCTCAAGGTATTCACTTCTGCCAGAGTAATTTTTATTTATAGATTTTTTTTTATTTTTCTTAGAGAACCCATTCCTCTGTACACCTTTCCCATCTGTTCTTGTGGATTGTTTGCACTTAACATCTTGACCACTGTTATTTTTTATTCCATATCTGATCTCTGGGAGGCAGGATCATAAATAATTTTGTGTGCTTTGACTCTTCTGTTTCTCAGTTTTCTAAAAAATAATTATTAGGTGTAGATTTGGAATCGAGTTTGCTGCAAAGTCTTCTATGATTATTCTTTGCAGCTAGGCATTGTGGCACAAGCTTGTAATCCCACACTTGGGAGGCTGAGGCAACAGAATCATTGTGAGTTTACAACCAGCCAAGGCTACAAAGTGAGGTCAAGAGCAGCCTAAACTGCCTAGTGAAACCCTGTTTCAAAAAGACCAAAAAAAAAAAAGCTATCCATGACAAACCAATAGCCAATGTCATACTAAGTGAACAAAAATTGAAAGCCTTCACTTTAAAATCAGGAACAAAACCAGGATGACCACTATCACCACTCCTGTTCAATATATTTCTGGAAACATTAGCTAGAGCAATTAGACAAGAGAAAAATAAAAACAATAATAATTGGAAAATAAGTGTATCATCATTTACAGATGACATAATACTATACATAGGAGACACCAAAAACTTCACCAAGAGACTTGTGGATTTAATAACCAAGTTCAGTAGCATAGCGGAATACAAAGTCAGTACTCAAAAAGCAATAGCATCTCTATATACAAACAATGAACACAGCAAGAGACAAATCATGGAAACCACAACTTTCACAATAAAGCCCCCCAAAAATGAAATACTTACAAATCAATCTCATAAAGGAAGTAAAAGATTTATACAGCAAAAATTATAGTACTCTGAAAAAAAAAAAAAAAAAAGACTGAAGAGGATTTCAGAAAATGCAAAGATATCCCTTGTTCCTGCATAGGAAGAATCAACACTGTGAAAATGGCCATACTTATGAAATTGCAAATTCAATGCAATCCCAATTAAAATACTATTAGTATGCCTCATCGATCTAAAAAAAAAAAAAAAAAGCATTCCTATAATTCAACTGGAATCAGAAGAGACCTATAATACCAAAAACAATCTTAAATAACAAAAGAAAGGCAGAAGGTAACATAATCCCTGACTTAAAATTATATTACAAAGCTACTGTGTTAAAATTGGCACAGTATGGGCAAAAAAAAACAGGCATGTGGGTCAAAGAAACAGATTGGAAGATGCAGACATAACTACAAACACACTCAACCACTTTATCATTCAGAAAGGGACCAAACATGTTCACTGAAAGAAAGACAACCTCTTTAACAAATAGGGCTGAAAATACTGGCTCTCCACATGCCAAAGGCTAAAAACAGACCCATACCTATCACCATGAACAAAACTAAAGCCAGAATGGATCAGAGATTTAAATATTAAAACTGAAATACTAAATCTTCTCGGAGAGAAAGTAGGAAGACATCTAAAGGACATAGGAGTAGGCAGAGATCTCATAAACAAAAATCAAACTACATAAGAAATATTTTGAAGAATCAACACTTGGTATCTCATCTTTTTGAGATGTTTCTACATATCAAAAGAAATCACCAACGGATTAAAAAGAAAACTCACAATTTTGGAAAAAATTATAGCGGACAGTCCTTCAGGAAAAGGACTCCTATCTAGAAAATATAAAGAATGTTAAAAGGCTGAGGCAGGAGGATTGGTGCGAGTTCGAGACCAGCCTGGGCTACAAAAGTGAGCTCAGGACCAGCCTCAACTGCATAGCGAGACCCTGTCTCAAAAAGACAAAAAAAAAAAAAGAATGTTAAAAATCAGACCTCTAAAGTTCAAAGACTCAATCCAAAAGTGGGCATCTGAGATGAATATATACTTCACAAATGAAGAAATGCAAATGGCAAATAGATGCACAAAAAAAGTTCAACATCATTGATCATTCAAGAGATGCAAATTAAAACAATGCTGAGATGCCATCTTATGCCAGAAAGAATGACTATCATCAAAAAATCAACCAATAACAAATGCTGGACAAGCTGTGGAGGAAAAGGAACCCTCCTCCACTGTCAATGGGAGTGCAGTTTGATACAACTGTCATGGAAATCAGTACAGAGATTCCTGAAAAAGCTAGGATTGGAAGTCCCAGTCGACCCAGCTATTCCCTTCCTGGATATTTTTCCAAAAGAACTAAAATCATCATACCACAGTGATATATGTGCATCCATGTTTATACCAGCACAATTTGTCATAGCTAAATCTTGGAAAACACCAAAATGTCCATCAACTGAGGAATAAATAAAAAAGATTTTTACACAATGAGTGATACTCAGCTGTAAAAAATATATAAATTTGAGGCTTTTTTAGATAAATGGATACAACTAGAGACTGTATTGGTAAGTGAAATAAATCAGATCCACATATACAAACATCATATTGTCTTCCCAGTGTGAAAACCTGAAAGAGTAAATAAAATCTGAAAGTTACAATAGATATTGTGAAAGAGAAAAGATCTGTTCAATGGGAAGGAAAAACTTGGATGAGGGAAATGACAAAAGAATGAAGGGGAAAAAAATACACATATATTATATATATATATATATATATATATATATATATATATATATATATTGCTTTGAATAATTGTACTGCTGATTTCAGCTGATCTATTGAAAGGAGCAGTTAATCCTTAAAATTCTTCTCTTTTCATTCTTATTCTTTTCAATTTCTTATAACTTTTTGTTGTTGTTTTGATTTGTTTTGCTTACATCAATTCTGCATGTTTATATCTTTTAACCTAAACAACTAATTTGAAGATAACATCATGCAATATAGCCACCACTGTTGAATTCCTATTACTTTGTTTAGTGAAATTTTGTATCATTTCTAATGCTGTTTTTTTTTATTATTTTATATTCCTTTAAAAAATAAGACAAAAGATAAATAAAATAAAATGTTACTCTCCCCCATATTGTTTAACTCAAAAGATCGAATTCTGTACACATAATTCTATGCCTTGGTCTCTCTTTGTTGTTCTGTTGTTCTTTTAGCAAGGTAGGTACACACAAAGAGTTTCCCCATTCTTTTTTAAGACTGCATGGTACCATGACATTCTACAGCAAGAATGAGCCATAATCCATATTGATTAGTCACCTGTTGATTACTATTTAGATGATTTTTCATTGCCTGTGTGCATGGTGCATGAGACATACAAATCAATATCACAATCAGGAAGTTCCTACAAAGGCTTAGGTCCTTAGTAAATATATTTTCTTTCCCTCCTCGGAATCTTATTTTTGTCCTTCTTTTCAGCATGTCTTGTAAAATCTTGATGAAATTAATATATAAATATGTGGAAATTAGAAGCGAGACAATCAGCTTTTGGTGTGAGATTTTATGTTCATCTGATCAGGAGTTGGACTGAGTTTAATGCTCACTATAGTTGTACACATTAGGGCTTTCTTTTTTCTCTGGCTTCTTTGTTTTGTTTTGCTTTGCTTTATTGTTTTATTTTGCTTATTTCTACTTTACTATTGTCCTCAGATATCTCTCCAAACCACCTTAAATACAGGATGCATCTCGCAGCAATCTGGGTTGTAACCCATTATTGCTATACTGGTGTCTTGTTGATGTGATGGTAGTATTAAAGTAGGAAAGAAGTCTATCACCTTATTTGTCTTCAGTTTCAAGACGCCTGAATCTATTCAGGAGTCTTTAACTCTCAAGTGACCTCCACCCCCAATCAGCCTTTACCTAATCCGTCAGTGAGTAAACAAGTGTCCCCAACCACTGGCTCATCCCTAAACTGGTGCCAGCTGTCACTGTCTGTATTCTCCTTCCTCCCCATTTTGAGGATCAGAGTTTGCCCTTAATATCCATTTTCCAATTACTTTTATTTCTGTGATAAAGATGGGATGGCTCCTTTGGAACACTATCCATGTTTTAGCAGAAACGAGAACTTTTCATAAGTAATTTTTAAATTTTACAGTACTGCATATTCTATTTGCCATATCACAGCAATACTATTACCTACTACTTTATAAAGTATCTTTACAATTAAGTTTTTTGCTTGTTTGTTTGTTTGTTTTTGCAGGACCAGGGTTTGAATTTATGACCTTGCACTTGCCAGGCAGGCACTTGGGCCATGAAGCTATCTCCCCAGCCCCACAACTAAGTATTATTCAGGAATAAAGAATGATGAAATCCCAATCAGGCACAGGGATAGGCAGTTCAATCCCCACAGCCACCATTAAGGCAACCTCAGCCAGCCAAAAAAAAAAAACCCTTCTCAACTTTTGGAGGCTTTCAGATTAGCTGAGTATTTAAGCACCTGCACAGACAATCCCAGTCAGGTACAAGGAATGGTGGTTCAATCCCCACACCCACCTTTAAGGTAGCCTGAGCCAGAAAAAATAAAAAATAAAAATAAAAAATACTCCGCAAAGGAAAGGCAGGAGGCATCACAATCCCTAACTTGAAATTATACCACAAAGCTACTGTGATAAAATCAGCATGGTACTGGTCAAAAAGTAGACCTGAGAATGAATGGAACAGATTAGAAGATTCAGACACAACTATAAACACACCCAGCCTCCTTAACTTTGAGAAAAGGGCCAAATCTGCTCACTGGAATAAAGACGGCCTCTTTAGTAAATGGTGCCAGAAAAACTGGCTTTCCACATGCTGAAGACTAAAATTAGACCCATATCTATCACCATGCAATAAACTATAGTCACAATGAATCAAAGATTTAAATATTAAGACAGAAACACTAAATGCTCTTGAGGAGAAAGAAAGTAGGTTGAAATTTTGAAGACATAAGGGCAGGTAGAGAGTTCATGAAGAAATCCCAAACTTCATGGGAAATATTTCAAATAATCAACTATTGGGATCTCATCTTTTTAAAATGTTTCTTCACATTAAAAGAAATCTCCAACAGAGTGCAAAGAAAACCCATGAGTTAGGAAAAAATTTTAGCTTATTGTCCTACAGATAAAGGACTTCAGCAACAGGGATTGAATTCAGGACCTTGTGCTTGCCAGGCAGGTGATTATGCCACTGAGCTATAACCCCAGCACCAACAAAAGACTTCTTTCTAGAACATATAAATATTGTTTTTAAATTAGGCCCCAAAAATTCAAAGACTCAATCCAAAATGGGCATCTGAGATGAATATACACTTCCCAGATGAAGAAATACAAATGTACAGTAAATATGTGAAAAAAAAATGTTCAAAATCATTGGTTATCCAAGAAATGTAAATTAAAACAGCACATATTCCATCTCATCCCAGAAATAATGACTATCACCAAAAAGTCAACTGATAACAAATGTTTTTAAAAAGCTGTGTGGAAAAGGAACCTTTCTCCACAGCTAGTGGGAGTGTAGACTGGTACAGTCAATAGGGAAAACAGTGTGGAGATTCTGCAGAAAGCTACTATTAGAGATCCCATTGAAGTCAGCTATTCCCCTCCTAGATATCTTTTCAGAAGAACTGAAAACATTAGCCGGGCGTGGTGGCGCACGCCTGTAATCTCAGCACTCGGGAGGCGGAGGCAGGAGGATCAGTGCGAGTTCAAGACCAGCCTGAGCTACAAAAGTGAGCTCAAGGCCAGCCTCAACTGCATAGTGAGACCCAGTCTCAAAAAGACAAAAAAAAAAAAAAAAAAAAAGAACTGAAAACATCATACCACAGTGATATATATGCACCCATGTGCATATATATCAATTTTTCATGGTTAAATCTTGGACACAACACAAATGGCCATCAACTAAGGAATGGACTAAAAAGATGTGGCATTTTCACACAATGGAGTATTACTTGGCCTATGTAAAATATAAACTTGAGGTAATGGATGCAACTAGAGACCATACTCATCAGTGAAATAAATCACACCCACATATGCAGACATTACACTGTCTCACTAGTGTAAGGACCTGAAAGATTAAATAAAATCTGAAAGGTGAAATAGATGCTGTGAAAAGGAAAGACTCTGTTCAAAGGGAAGGAACAATGAGGGTGAGGCAGAAGACAAAAGAAAAAAGAAGCCAGGCATGGTGGTGCACACCTGTAATCTCAGCACTCAGGAGGCTGAGGAAGGCAGATCATCGTGAGTTTGAGATATAGTCTGAGAGCTATAAAGTAAGCTCAAGGCCAGCCTGAACAGCATAGCAAGATCCTGTCTCAAAAAGAAAATAAAAAAATGGAAAAAGATATATAGAGATATATAGAGATATTATCCAGGACAAAGATAGATAGATAGATAGATAGATAGATAGATAGATAGATAGATAGATAGACAGACAGACAGATAAACAGAGATAAATATATATGATATATGGTATCCTGGATAATTATATTGCTAATTTCTGCTGGTGTATTGAAAGTAGTTAAATGCTTACATTTTTTTTCTCCTTTTAAATTTCTTATAACTAAAAAATAATAATAATTTCTTATAACTTTTTACTAATTTTGCATGCTTATATCTGATAATCTAAACTAACTTGGACACATTATGCAATATGACAACCATTGTTAAATTCTTATTATTTTACTTAGTGAAATTCTGTATCATTCCTATTTTTTTAACTGTATTTTATTCTCTAAAAATGGTTTAAATGAAAAAATGTGTTATATCTATGCACCAACTCCCTATGATGGATGTCCTCATTATGCACTACAAATTCGTAATCATAAGAATTAAAAATTGAAAAGCTAAAATTTCTGCAGAGGGGCTGGGGAAATAGCTCCGTGGCACAAGTGCCTACTTGCCAAGTGCAAGGTCATGAGTTTGAACCCTGGTCCCGCCAACAAAAAATAAGATAAAAAATAAATAAAATCTCCACAGGATCAGACATTTGGTGTATTTGATAGGCTGAGGAGCCAAGGGAGCAAAGCTACCATCTGAGGGATTGTGACTGAACACCCCAAAGTCAGAATCCCGCCCAGGCAGCGCTGAAGGAGCCTGGGTTGGCCTCGGATAGGCGGTCCCCTTTCTTCCCCGCCCGCAGGCCCGCCTCGCACGCCCTTCGTCCTGGGAAACAGGGTGTGACCGGAGAGGGGGCCGCCCTCTCGGCCGTCACACAACGCATGTTCCGGGGGAACCTGGCGCTAAACCATTCTTAGAGACCTGCTTCTGGGTCGCAGTTTCATAGGTTTCATATGTAGCAGAGCAGCTCCCAGGCTGCGATTTATTGAAAGTCAGCCCTCGACATTAGAAAAACAAAGAAGAAGAAGTTAAAATTTTGAGGAAGTCAAAAAGGATGTAGAAGGGACGAGGCAAGACTATTATACGTGAGTAAGAAATAAGAGAGACTAAAAGAATGTGAAGAGGAAACATTGGGCGATGGATATGCTCAAAAAGTATATTATATGCATGGATGAAAAGCCACATTGAAACCCAGAATTTTGTACAATTACTATGTACTAATAATATATATTTTTGAAAAGAAATGCATTTGCTTCCCAAGGTGACCTGCTCTACAAGACTGGTCGTGGCATGCAAGCAGCGCACTGGAAGTCAGCATGTGGTTTACCTGCTTTCCACGATGCAAATACCTCAGCAATGGTCAATTGCAGGCTTTGACAGTTTAACCCGTTTGCAGGCTTCCTGGATATTTAACAATGGGTCCTTGCAGGTCTGATCTGTGCCAAGTCCAAATAGAGACAATGCTGTTTGCTTTGTTAGTATCTATGCTACTCAGTTTTTCACTTCTTTTTTTTTTTTTTTTTGTCTTTTTGAGACAGGGTCTCGCTATGCAGTTCAGGTTGGCCTTAAACTCACTTTTGTAGCTCAGATTGGTCTCGAACTCACACCGATCCTCCTGCCTCAGCCTCCCAAGTGCTGGGATTACAGGTTTTTTATTGGTTTTTTTGTTTGTTCTTTTTTTAGTTTTTTACTTCTTAAAAAATGATTTACAGGGTGGTCCCCTCCGCGGCGTCGCCGCGGTTGTGGAGCTCTGGGAGGGCAGAGTTGGGCTCAGCTGTGGGGAGATGGTCAGGCTCTCGGTGCCCGACGAAGTCACCGCCATCCTGTTGGATATCGAAGGTACCACGACGCCGATTGCTTTCGTGAAGGACATTTTATTTCCTTACATCAAAGAAAATGTGCAGGAATATCTGCAGACACACTGGGAGGAAGAGGAGTGTCGGCAGGATGTCAGCCTTCTGAGGAAGCAGGCTGAGGAAGATGCCCACCTGGATGGTGTTGTTCCGATCCCCATGGCATCTGGGGATGGGGTGGATGACCTCCAGCAGATGATCCAGGCTGTGGTAGAGAATGTGTGCTGGCAGATGTCTCTGGACCGGAAGACCACCGCACTCAAACAGCTGCAGGGCCACATGTGGAGGACAGCATTCACAGCTGGACACGTGAAAGGAGAGTTCTTTGCAGATGTTGTGCCCGCAGTCAAGAGGTGGAAAGCGGCTGGAATGAAGGTGTATATCTACTCCTCAGGGAGCATTGAAGCCCAGAAACTGTTATTTGGGCATTCCACAGAGGGAGATATTCTCGAGAGGCCAGTGCTGCTGAGGAAGCAGATGTGCACGTAGCGGTGGTGGTGAGGCCCGGCAACGCGGGGCTGACAGATGATGAGAAGACTTACTACCCGCTCATCAGCTCCTTCAGTGAGCTCCGCCTGCCTTCTGCCATGTAGAGAGGGTTTCTGAGGACCCTTGGTGCTGCCTTTTATTCTGATGGTAAAGAAGTACCTGTGTGCGTGCGCCATTAATTTCCATAGGCATATAGTGAAAATGTCTTCAGTTCATTGAAAATGAAACTTATTTAAAGATGCTTTATATAGAGACCTTGCTTGAGACCATAAGTATCCCTTATTGAAGACATAGCTGACAGAAGAAATTACTAAGCTACAGATCACATATGTTAGTTTTATCAAATCATTATCACAAAGGAAAGCTAGTTTTGAGATATTCAGAAATTTTTTTTAAAAATTACAAATAATGTCAGAGAAATTACCAGTAGTAATTCACTGTCCACAGATAGCTCAATGGACTAAAGCGCCTGCTTAGGCAGAATGCAGTGGCTGGGTTCAATCCCCAGAGTTCCATGCCAGCCCCACCCTCAGGGTACACTGAGATGGCGATTGAGACTGGGCATGGTGCTGCATGTCCATAGTCTCAGCATTTGGGAAGCTGAAAACGGGAGAATCACTGAGTATAATCTGTGTAGTGAGACCCTATAGACCCTATAGACCCGGCACTAAATGAGAAAAAAGGAATGATATATATATATATATATATATATATATATATATATATATATAT
>PVJA010007789.1:0-46394 GCA_004027025.1 Myocastor coypus
GGGCTGAGCCGGCCATAAAAATGAGTGAATAAACGAAGGTTCTGAAACAAGAATGAAAATAATAAATAAAAAAAAATAAATAAATAAATAAAAAATAAAGTTCAGGGGGTTTTGGTAGTTTTTGTCTTCTTAAGCGTTACATTGTATATCTGTGTCAAAGGTGCATTAAGACTCACCTTGTCCCAAGGATCTAGTAGTCACTGACTGTCCTGCTTCCCTGCAGCCCTGGTGCCTCCTGCCCACAACACCGCAGCCTCTTGGGACAGCCACCGCCTAGTCCTTACCCACCCCAGGGCCTCCAATCTATTCCTTTTGCTATTTTAGTTTTTTTTTTTTCCTAAGCAGCTGTCATATTTTGTATTGTTTTCATCTCCATTGCTTTTTTTTTTTTTTTTTTTCTTTTTGAGACAGGGTCTCGCTATGCAGCTCAGGCTAGCTTTGAGCTCACTTTTGTAGCCCAGGCTGGTCTCAAACTCACACTGATCCTCCTGCCTCAGCCTCCCGAGTGCTGGGATTACAGGTGTGCACCACCACACCCGGCCCCCTAATAATATTTTAAGAATTAATTTTCCTGTGTTTAAACTAACATCTTCCCCTGCTGTGCTGGCATTTTTTTTTTTTTTTTTTTGGTCCCGAGGACTGAACACACAAGCATATCAGATGCATGCTTCCCCGCGGCACTGCATGCCCTCTGCCAGGATTTGTCAGTAATTATGGAAAGAAGACAGAAATGAAGACTAGGGACTGTAGGACCAGTGTGGTCTGAATATATTTGAAGGAGAAAATTAAAATTTTAAATAAAAGCCAAGTGGCCATATGAGGCAGGTCCCATAACAGTACACTTCTCTCTCGGTGTAAACCTGTCTTTGCGGCCTCTGTAATGATGACCTTGCAGTGCAGTTTCAAATGTAACAGGCACTTCTTCCTTTTGTAACTCATGCCTGCGTAACTGGTGGCTTTGCAGTGCAACTTGAGGTGTGTAGAGTCCCTCAGCAACCCCAGATGTCACCCGACCATCCAATCTGCCCTTGTACCTCCCACTCACTTTCCATAAGAACCGCAAGCCCCTGCCATGCGGGACTCTGACTCGAAGAGAGATCCGGGTCAAAGCCCACCGGTGTAATCACCGCCTCCAAACTGCCTCAGTGCTGTCTTTCCCACGATTGGTCTGTTTTCTGCAACAAATTCAAAAAAGGAAAAAATTCCAAGTTTCTAAGTCCATAGTTTCCAACCCTTTATGAAAACACATGAGTATAAGGAACTCCTTGCATACCTGTAATCCCAGCCACTTGGGAGGCGGAGGCAGGAAGGTTATAAATTCAAGGACACTGGGCAAAAACAAAAAAGGATGTATCTCGGAGTTAGAGCGTGAGCTTAGCATGGAGGAGGCCGAGTTCAAGCCCCTGTAAAAGCCACACACAGACATACGTGTCCACCCCAGTAAAAGCCACACACAGACATACATGTCTATCTCAGTAAAAGCCACACAGACATACGTGTCCACGCACACACACACATGCAGGCACACAGAGTTCTCCACTGGACAGTAAAGGGCAAGGCATATCCCTACTGACCGAAGGGTGACACGCTGTGTCCACCTGGAGTCTCGAAGCCGACCTAAGCACCAGCGTCCTGCATCGTGGAGCACCAAGGACACGCCTTCAGCTCTAGGGTGTTATTCAGTGTCAACTTGCATTTACCTAAGGACTCAGCAGTGCCAGGGCCAGGATCCTGAGCCTGCATAAGAGGAGGGCACCGAGGCGGTGAGGCCCGCGCGCACCTGAGGGCCGGAGCCTGCGCACAACCTGCTTCCCTACAGCCCTGGTGCCTCCTGCAGGAGGACAAAGGCTCGCTCCCCCTTTTGGCTCTTGCTGGCTTTGCTGCTACCCTGCCTGGGAGGCAGCCGACCATGGACTGAAACCTCCCCCTCCTTAATTTAGGTGTCAGGCATTTCGTCCCAACAAGAGCAAGTAACCAAGACGACGACGCAAGGCAGCCTTACAATCCTACTGGAGGGCTCAATTTCAAACAACCACCTTCAGTCCTTTATTTTCCTTTATTCTTGTTACTTGCAATCAAGGACACCACAGATTGTCTTGCACTTCTCTCCCAAGTACCAAAATGAGCTTCCTTTTTATGTAAAAAGGGAAAGTGAGCTGGGCCATGGGGGCAGAAGCCTCTAATCCCAGCACTCGGGAGACTGAGGCAGGAGGACCAGTGCGAGTTCAAGACCAGCCTGGGCTACAAAAGTGAGCTCAAGGCCAGCCTGAACTGCATAGCGAGATCCTGTCTCAAAAAGACCAAAAAAAAAAAGGGAAAGTGATTTATGATTTTGAGATAAGGTCTCACTAAGTGCCAGCCTGGCCTTGCACTTTCAGTGGTCCTCCTGCTTTAGCCTCCCATGGACCACCACAGGGACAATTTTTAATTTAAAAAAAAAGATGGGGCTGAGGATGTAGCTAAGTGGTACAGCATCACCTGGTAAACGTGAGGTCCCGAGTTCAATTCCCAGTTCCTGAAAAACCCAAACAATAAAAGATAAAGAGCACAGCGCTCTCAAAAAATCAGTCCATCAGGCTGGCGAGATGGTTCAGTGTGTGGTCTACAGCGCCTGCTTAGGAAAGCTTAGGCAACCACAGGGACCACGGTTTATGTCCCTGGCACCACATGCTATGCCAGCCCCACCCCCAGCCATAATAATTAAGAAAATATATGTATCAGTCCATGTGCTGCGATTGTTAGAGCAGACAACCTGGGCAGTGAGCTATGAGCTGCCAGTGTTTACCTGAGAGACTGTCTGGGAGCTAAAGGGGAAGGAAAGTAAATACACCAAAGCCCAGCTGAGCAACCAACCAGTTTTATATTTTATTCACAAGAAATGATATCTTGTTTTCAAAAAAAAAAAGAGGTGAACTAAATTCAAAACATAGGCTGTCTTCAGTGGCAGCCAGGGCCACACCCTAATGTCCAAAACGAGGGTCAACAGCAGTTTCTGAGGTGTCAAAAACAGTAACAAAAAACCAAACAGAAGGGCAGCCCACTTAGCCAGTGGTGAGGCAGTCTGTAAGTACCCCAAAGCAGCCAGTGCCTCACGTCCCAGCAAGGCTCCAAGCAGGGAGGACAGCTGCCACAGGCAGTGGGGGACGCTGGGCTTCTGGAGTCTGTCCCATGTGGCCTCTCAGGCGATGTCCTCAGGGCCAGGTCATGCAGGGCAGCCTCCTGCAGCCTCTCCAATGCCAAAGCGGTCTTCAAGACACCCTTTTAGCTGTGGAGAGGCACACAGAAATAAGGCGCCTTCCTCCCGGGCAGACTCCCTGCTCCCACCCAGCCAGCCCAGGCCGTTTCTATTAGCAACCAGAGTAAAGAGAGAAGTCAGACCTAGACTCCCAGTTCCAAGTTTGCTCCCATGGGGTGAGCTGAGCCAGGGACTTCAAGCACTGCCCCATAGCACCCCACCAGCCAGGGCCAGTCTTCACCTCAGGACAATGTGAGGCGTGCTCGGCCCCACCTTTCCTGCACCACAGTCTCGGGCATGTGTACAGGTGGGGCGGCCTGGCTCTGACAGGCTGCCCTCTGTGTATGGGAGTGCGTGAAGGAGGCTCCACGGCCTCAGCATGGCACATGCCCTCCACTGGGGACAAGTCCTGGCCAGGAGAAATCTCCCACCACGAAGCCCTGAAGTCAGGGACTGGCTTTTTACCTCCGGTGGGAAAAGGGTTTGAAATCACAAGACTACAGAAAGGAACTTTCTGGGCTGCTGCTGCCTGTGTGAGGCTCTGTCCCGATGAGGCTTCCAGAGGACACTGCCTGCGGCTCCTCTGCATCTGGGCCCCTTGTGCTCCAGGGCTGCTGGTGCGATCCTCCAGACCCTCCTCCCTCAGCGCCATGCATCACAGAAGCTACACGTCAGACTTTTCCCTGAGGGGCCCATAGGTGACAGGCCAGTCTCACCAGCAGCCCCCACTTATTACCAGAGCACCACGGGAACCACAGAGTGAGTTTCAAAACCCCAAGTTGAAAATCTCTGTTCTAAAGGAGCAGTGTCTTATCTCTACATCTTTTGCCTTTTTCGTTCCTAAGCAGAACCCAAAGAAATTGCCAGAGAACTCTAAAGGAAGTGTGGTGCTGGGAGGTGGCTCAGCAGTAGACCACTTGCCTGGTGCGCGCAAGGCCTTGGATCTTCTCCCCAGGACTGAAAGAAAGAAAGCGACAGTTAGCATGCTTCAAGCCGACTGCCTACCACTGATGAGGGCAGGAGCGAGGGGCGCGCTCCACTCCCTTAGCAGTTTGACTGTGGTGAACCTCCAAAGCCTTTCCTCCTGAGGAGTCCCACGGTGGGATTCCAGCAAGCCAGTTACCACGGGACCGGGCTCTGGGTGTCTGCCACCCACCCCTCTCCTGAGCAGGCCTTCCCCAGCATGGGACCAGCCACGCTCACACCTACAATCCCAGAGCTCACATGAAGTCAATGGGCAGTCACGAGCAGCCCCTCCCCAGGGAGGACACAGGACTTCACCAGGGTAACAGGGAACCACATACCCATCTCCCCAGGCAGTCCCAGGCACTGGTGTCCCCAGTGTGAGGAATGGCAGTCCTGGACCACAGCCCTGCTGCAGGGTCAAAGCTGGCATCACTACCTTGCTAGTCCTAGTTCCCACTCTCAGATGAGACTAGCTTCCAAATGAACATGCATGCAGGACTGCTTTTGAGCCGTAACTCCCACTGCAGCTCTGGCTCAAGCGCATCTATCTCAAGGATCAGCCCCGGGAACATCCCCTATCTCGGCTCAGTAGCCCTGTCCACGCCTCAAAGCTGCATGTACTTGATAACTGCATGCACCAAGATGGCTAACAGAAATGGTCCCACAGGCACCTGCTGTGGGTGGCTGTTTACTGTGCGGCCTCTCCTGTGCTGACATGGCCAAGAGCTACACAAGAGGGGCTCTGCAGCCACCCGCACAGCGACTCCACACACCTTGTGTAAGGTGCTGAACTTGGGACACGACTCTTCTCTTGTTTCCAGAGCTACACCAAGTCACCCACAGTGTTTGGAGCTAGGAAAAGGAACACAGGTATTGGCTGGGCAATGAATGCAGCAGTGTCCCCGTGCGCTGACACAGACTCAACGCACAGCAGCTACAAGGTCACGACCTGGTCCAGGACACACCCTCACTCCTGGTCATACATCTTCCAGAAAGAGTAAGGAAGCAAGTGTCGCCAGGGATGCATCCTCAGCCCTGCCTGCCTCCTTCAAGTCTAGTGCCACGTAAGAGCTGCTCCAGGCGGGCAATGGGCAGGAGTCACTGCTTTCCAGTTCCTTCTGCTCGGGACACTCCTCCCGCCCCCTGGGACTGGGGTTCAAGCTCACGACTTTGCGCTTGCCAGGCAGGCAGTTATGCCATGGAGCTATCTCCCCAGCCCCTTGCTCGGGAAGCTTTGAGGCCCAGTTCCAGGCACAACCTCTACAGTTCTCTGTCTCTACCTACCCAGGTCAAGTGAAGGGGCCCTGCAGGAGCATGCCACAGATCACCTCCCCGACAGGGCGCGTGCTGCAAGGCCAAGCTGACTCCTGGCCAATCCCTCACCCTGGTGTCTAGTGCAACAGCCTCTACCTGATGACAGTGGGGCTCCACCAGGCCCAGGCCCCTTGGAGGTGAGCATCGCTGGTGATGCAAAACGGGGCACAAAGCAGGGCACACAGGGGTCAGTGAGTTGGGAAATGCTGGTTCCCAAGAATGGAGTGAAGGCAGCAGCACCCACCAGCAGGTCCTCATGGTTTCCCTGACCTGAGAGGCCCAGGCACGCTTCCTGCTGACGCTCATACCCTGGGGTTGTCGAGTCCGCCGTCTCCACTGTGCTCTACACTCAAGGCTGTTTGCCCTCCACAGCGCTGCTCAGAGCCCTAGCCCCACGGTGAGCAGCAGACATCTGCCGAGGGGCCGAGAGGAAGGCAGCCAGGGACATAGGGCCTGCTATTCCTGGTTTGGCTTTTAAATACTTTCTAGCTTCTTCTGATAGGAAGCTTATTAGTACACAGTAGGATCCCCAACAATAGCACCGGAGGACTACCTTTATATCTCTTTAGCATCTTATTACCAATTTGTATACTTAAGGTAAGACTCTTATGAACAGGATGGGACTTATTTTCTTTATTTTTTGGGGGTGGCTGACTCAGCCCACTGTGGGGGTGGGGCTGGTGAAGCATGAGGTGCTGGGGATCAAACCTCAGTCCCTGCGTACTTGGCTAAGAAGGTGCTTTAGACCCCTGCGCTATCTTGCCAGCTCTGTATGTTTTCTTTAGGCATTGTTCCATTGTGAAACTGTTTTGTACACACTTTATTTACAACAGCCTTTTTTTTTTTGGCTTTTTGGGACAGTTTCACTATGCAGTTCAGGTTGGCCTTGAACTTGCAGTGATCCTCCTGCCCCAGCTTCCAGTCGATGGGACTACTGGTGTGTTACACCACTCCTGGCTCTTAACTCAAAAGATTCTGCAGCACCCAGACAGCAACTAAGCGGTCTTGAGCAACAGCACCACCTATAGATTCATGCAGCAAGCCATCTGACTGTCTTTCCTTTGCCGGGAAAAGTTCAAGTTGTCTCTGAAAATCTTGCTGAGCCTCCCAAGCAGCCAGGATTACAGGTGTGCACCACCAGGTCCAGCCAGATGTGTTTTCCAATTAAGACACAACCCCTAAGCTTCCACTTCCCTGATGTTCAATAATGGAGGTTAGGGGCCCAGCAGGATGGCTCAGTGGTCTAAAGCGCCTGCTTAGGAAAGCTTGGGTGGCTGCAGGGACCTCGGTTAGATCCCCAGCACCACATGCTGTGCCAGCCCTGCCCTCAGGGCAGGCTGAGCCGGCCACAGAAATGGATAAACAAACAAACAAAAGTTCTGAAACAAAACAAAAAAAAAAGGAGGTTAACTCTACTTCAACACCCACCCCCTCTGCAGCCATGTGAACTCCCTTTACTCTTCCCATTTCTCCCAATTGCCCGTAGTTTTTATTTAACTGGGGGTGGGCCATGGCTCACTGGCAGCGTACCTGCCTTGTATGCAAGAAGCCCTGGATTTCAGCCCCAGTATAACTAGTAATAGCTGTTGTTGTAACTTTCTCACGCAATAAAAAAATAAAAGGTAAATAAAACCTGCTGACTTTTGGAAGAAGAACACTCCCTCCCTCAGGGGGGCAGATTCCCACACCCACTCACCTTTCCGCTCCCTAATGAGAACAGTTCTTCGTTCTTTCACTTCAGAGCCCAGCTTATCCACCATTTTATTAATGCAATTGTCTAGAACCAGGGAGTGGGTTTTGGACTTGATATTCTTCCGACAAATAGGGCATTCTATCTTCCGCTTCATCCATTCACTGATACAATAGGAGCAAAAGCTGTGGGCGCAGTTCAAGGTCACAGCCTACAGTACAAGCAGAACACACAAATCACATCAGTCCTGCTGACCCTGCTCCAAGTTAGAACAAGAGCTAGCTTCCAGGGGCCAGGAAAGCCACCTGCATCTCACCTGAAGATGCACAAAGGTACTCATTCCAGCTGTTCTTGGGGTTGGAAAATTTGAAATTTCACGCTAATGATTCGTGTCCTCCTTTGTCAGGTGTCTTTTACAAATGTTTTTTTTTTTTTGAAGAATTTTTTATTTTATTTATTTATTTTTTCTTGTTTCAGAACTTTTGTTTGTTTATTCACTCATTTTTATGGCCGGCTCAGCCCGCCCTGAGGGCAGGGCTGATGCAGCATGTGGTGCCGGGGATCAAACCTTGGTCCCTGAAGCCGCCCAAGCTTCCCAAGCAGGCGCTTTAGACCACTGAGCCATCCCGCCAGGCCCCTGTCAGGTGTCTTAAGCTCACATAAGATCATAGACTCAGTTAAGGTCACAGAGTCAAGTCACAGGTAGCTGACTAGCCTACTTAATTCCACAAATGCCAGCTGTGGGTTAACCACCTTGCAAACTAATGCCCTTGGACCTAAGTGGAAAGCATGCGACTATTATGGCACAAATACGGCATGTCCAAAGTTCTCATACGAAAAACACATCCATGTTCTGCTCCTGCTGAACCAGCACTTCACTGTTAACAGACCAAGGGGAGCTCATGCTGAATACTGACAGCACTAGGTGTTATCACCCCTAAAGACTCAAAAAGTAAAATAATATAAATTTAAGGCCCCTATAAAGTTGGGTAGATGCTGGGGTACAGTATAGTTGTAGAGTGCTTACTTAGCATGAGTGAGGTCCTGGGTTCAAATTATCAGACTTAAAAAAATGCTGGGTGTAGAACTATTGTGAGGACAATATGCAATGTGTCAACTTTTAAAATAAGAAAGGGGAAAAGGAAAAAAAAAAGTAATGTTGATTGAATGTATGAATGTTTAATTGTTTGATCAATCTTATATATCTATATGTATTAATCTAAACTGACCTGATGATGAAAATATGTAATATAACCATTGTTAAATTTATACAATAAAAATATTAAATCGAAAAAAAAATGCTGGGTGAAAAGAAACTAAAAGCTGTGGTGGGCTGGAGGCCTATCACACAGTTTAGGACCACAGCCACAGGTAAGAGCTGACATCTCTGCAGAGAGAGACATCTCGAAAGGGCTCTTCTGCAGAACCCTGATCTGACCAGATCTCTGCCAGCACTGTTCTTGTACCGAAGCACACAAGCCACTGTCTCGCATAGCAGCAGAGGTTCAATCCCTGGTGTGCCATGCCTGACTGGGCCCCAGTGATCGAGACTGAGCATGGTGGCGCACCCCTATAATCCCAGCACTTGGGAGGTGACCTTTGAGGAGGTGACCAGCACAACCGGGAGCGCTGCGGACACTGAGGCGCTAACGGCCCCCTTCTCGGAGCTTCCTCGTTTTCCTTTGCCAGTGCCCTCAGGAAGCCCTGTCAGAACAACACCGAGCTTCAAAATATGGACATCCTGAGGAGATGTGCTGAAGAAACAGCGACCTAGTAGTAGCTTCAGAGCAAAAGAAGCAGGTCTGCCCAGGGGAGCAGGACAGCCTTTCCAGGTTCGAGGAGACAGAGCCTCCCTAAAGCCTACCTGAGGAGAGGGATGGTGTTTTCCTTTGTAAAGGAGTCTAAGAACTGTCACCCCAATCTGAGTTTAACACTTGTAAGTAAGACAAATTGGTCACAAATGGTAGAAATTTATGAAAACTAAATAGCTGGTAGGAAAAATACAACAAAATAATGAATAGCAGCCTAGGGAAGAAGTGTTTCATTTTCTGAGGGAGACTCAGAGCCTGCGATATGCATTCAACCAGGCCCCTCAGCTCCAAAAGTGACCACAGTCTGATGATATACACCACCCTGCCTGTCCCTGCGAGCCCACTTGAAGCATTACATCTTCTCATAGTAAGAAAGAAAAGCTACAGGAGCAGATTCTGCCTGATACTTCAAAATTCTAACGCTGTATGGCCATAATTTTTTCCTTCTCTCTAAAGAGAGATAAAGGCTTTATTACAGCTAAAATGCCAATTGTACCAAACCAATATCCAGGAACCTGTAAGAAAAAAGGGCAGTGGATGGAAAGAACTCCATAACCTAATGAGGGGTCTCTAGGGTTTGAAATAACTTTGACATCAAGCCAAAATAAGCTCCTGGAAGACGGCGTCTTCCCTTCTGTAACAGCAGCTGGGAGCTCACAGGTGCTCAGGGCTGAGTGCGCAGGGAGAAGCCTGCCCACATTACCTCGATGAAGTACTCTGAGCAGATAATGCACTGCAGCTCGTTCTCCAGCACGTCACTCATGTGGCTCAGCACCTCTTCCTTCTGTGCTTGCACCTTCTCCTTTTCTTCCTGAGAAGACACACAGCATCTGTCACTCCAGAAGGCCACCAGGCTGACTTTTGGAACTGAAATCAGTTCCAAAAGAGTCTAACAACATCCTTTCTGGTGTAGCAACAAGAGGATAAAATACTTTCCCTACAACTACTGCTTCTTAGACCTTGTGGCACATGCTTACAAACCTTGCACTCTGGAGGCTGAGCCACAAAGACAGAGAATTCAAGGTCAGCCCTGGCCTAACTATAGGTGTTAAGATCTTGTTTGTTTCTTTTTTTCGTACCAGGAATTGAACTCTGGACCTTGTACTTGCTATGCTAGCGAGGTGCTCTGTTGCTGAGCTGTCCCCAGCTGGAATTGCTTTTTTTTTTGGTCTTCTTGAGACAGGGTCTCGCTACGCAGTTTAGGCTTGAGCTCTCTTTTGTAGCTCAGGCTGGTCTTTTATTTTATTTTTTTCTTGTTTCAGAACCTTTGTTTATTCACTCATTTTTATGGCCGGCTCAGCTCACCCCAGGGCAGGGCTGGTGCAGCATGTGGTGCCCGGGATTGAACCATGGTCCCTGAAGCCGCCCAAGCTCTCCCAAGCAGGTGCTTTAGATCACTGAGCCATTCCGCCGGGCCCTGCTCAGGCTGGTCTTAAACTTGCACCAATCCTCCTGCCTCAGCCTCCCGAGTGCTGGGATTACAGGTGTGTGCCACCACACCTGGCTCTGTTTATTTATTTATTTAGAGATAAAGTCTCACTTTATAGAGACCAGATCTTAGTACAAAGCCCAGCCTTGCCTTGACTGTATAATTCTGCCTCAGCCTCCTTAGTGCTGGGATTACAGATGTGTGGCACAATGCTTGGTATTTAGTTCTGCTCATCTGAAGCATTAAATATCCTATCCTCAAACAGAAAGCAACAAGAACCCCTGAACAGGAGAGGACATGACTTCTTAGGTTACATTCAGGTGGGTGTCTCATTTCTCTTCAATCAATGGCTGTCACAGCGTTTAGGGGAGTAAAGAGTCCGATGAATTTTCTCTTTCTTTTTTCTTTTTTTCCTTCCTTCCTTCCTTCCTTCCTTCCTTCGTGTGGTGTACCAGGAATCAAACTCAGGACCTCATGTTTGCCCAGCATACACTATGTTGCTAGGCTACATCCTGGCCCAGGACTCATTTCTATAGTAGAGTGAAGTTCCCTAAAAACGTAAGGTTCTGAGAGTTTCTGGATTTAAAAAGATGTAGTAGGTCTGGAGACTAGCCCAGTGGTAGAGTTCATGCTTAATATGAACGATTCCAGCACTGGAAAGAAAATCTTTCTTGGCTGAGGAGGTAACTCAGCTGCTTAAGTGCCTGCCTGGCAAACACAAGGTCCTCAGTTTAATCCCTGTTACCAAAAAAAAAAAAAAAAAAAAAAAAAAAGAAAGAAAGAAAATCTTGCTTGGAGACTGGGGAAGAAGGTACCATATGACTTAACTCTGTATCTAGCTGCTGGGCTGGGTGGACTGTGGGCTGGGATGGGAAGCAGGTGGACTCAGGTCTTTATTTCAGGACATAGTTGACCTATGGCCTAGATCCAACAGGTAGACTTATTTAGCTTGACCTTCATGATATAAAAAAATGCATATAAAATTGTTCTTAATACATGTGTTGAAACATCACATGCCACCCCCATAACATGCATGGATTTTATGTTCAATGTATTAATTTTTTTCAATGTATTAATTTTTAAAAAAAAGATTAGCTTACCAATATTTCAAAGCTAAAGCAGCCCACAGTGACATCAGAATTTCCATCTGCTATGGAAAAATGCCATCCCCTGGCAGCACTGGCCCATTTTCCAACCCTGCACAGAAGCACCAGAGCTGCAGCCCTCCTGCTCCACTGGCCCCTTCACTCCCTCTTATTCCTGGTGTATGGACAGCAGGAAGTCGTGCTCATGAGAGTTCTTGTGGGGCGAGGGGGAATGACATAAATACACCAGATGAAGTACATCTATGCCAGCTCCCTAATTTGCATCAGTGAGTCTGAGGGGGCACCCATTACAGAGGGCTAGGGCATAGGTCCTCACTCTAGCACTCAAGTGTCTGAACAAGATGGGAAATAGGAGCCGGCAAGATATCTCAGTGGTCTAAAACACCAGCTTAGGCAAACTTAGGCAACCACAGGGACCACGGTTCAATCCCGGGCACCACATGTTATGCCAGCTCCACCCCCAGGGCAGGCTGAGCCGGACATAACATAGATATACAAACAAAGTTTTTTCTTTTTTAAAAAAAGATGGGAAATAGACATTGCTTGCAGGCAGAATCTTCTGGACTGAATCACTGCACAGGTTATTTCCCTTGAGGAAGCCAGCAGCCAGTCTTCATTCACCATGGCAACCCTGCACTGTTACAGGTTCTGAGTTGTCCGTACTAACCACAGTCTAAACCTCTGTCTTCTTTCCAGTACCTTGGTCTGCTCCAGCTCTTTGTTCTTCTCTTGGATGATTGTTTCAAAGTCCTTCCTGCTGCGGTTTAGCTCTTCCATTAGGGCTTGGTGCTGCAGAAACAGTGCAGACACACTTAGCATGGGCTGCACAGCTTCTGCTCGGTCACACACGCCTGCCCTCGCCCAGTGACTTTAACTCTGGGCTGAATGAGTAAACAATTTCAAAATAAGGCCTCCCTTCATTCAGGACACTCTTCCTCCCGCTGCTTTCTTCATGGAGAAGGAGAGAGAGAGGAAGACTATACAACCCCGGGTCCCTCTGAAATCCACCCAATCTCTGTGGTCGAGCAAATCAACTTAAAAACTTTCACTGCCTTGCGGAATCTGACTCTGAGCGTTTGGGGCCAGGAGTGTGCATGTAAGGGATGGAGATGAGGCTCGGGGCTAGAATACCACTTCACACAGGCAGTCAGGAGTTCAGGGCCCCAACCATACACAGGTGCATGCGCACAGGCACACACAAACCAGCTACCCAAGTGACCCTGGGAAGCAGTGCACTAGAATTAGTAATGATGAGGCCACTTTCACTGTGAACAGCTTTTCAGAAACAAGCAAGGGGAAATGGAATCAAGAAAACAAGACATTGTCTTTTTTTTCTTTTTTATTTTTGGTCTTTTTGAGGCAGGGTCTCACTATGCAGTTCATGCTGGCCTTGAGCTCACTTTTGTAGCCCAGGCTGGTCTTAAACTCACACTGATCCTCCTGCCTCAGCTTCCTGAGTGCTGGGTAGACACTGTCTTTGAAAAGATCTCGACCTATCTGCACTACACGCACTGACCAGCAGTTCTGAACCCTGCAGGTATCCTGGGGTGGGCATGTCCAGAGCTCACTGACAGTGGCTTACGTGTGCACAGGGCTCATGTGTGTAAGGGGGTCTGTGTCTGTCAAGCATACTGTGGCTGGGAACAACTTAGCAGCAGGGAACTCTGGTATGCTGCCCGCAACCCTGGGCTTGTTCGCCAGCATCACAAAACAAGGTCACAGAAAAGGAACACAAGCTGGTGTGCTCCACACCACAGTCTTAGCCCTGGGAGCCTGGGGCAGGAGGATGCACAGCTCAAGCTCAGTCTGGGTAGCACAGCATTCTGCCAGACGCTGTCTCAAAATGAACAACACAAAGGGCTGAGGATGTAGCTCCACTGGAAGGCCCTGGGTGCAATTCCCAATATTGAAAGAAAAAAAAAAAGGAAAACATGGGGCCCGGCAGGATGGCTCACTGGTCTAAAGCTTCTGCTTAGGAAAGCTTAGGCGGCTGCAGGGACTACGGTTCGATCCCCGGCACCACATGCTGAGTCCTCAGGGCAGGCTGAGCCAGCCACAAAAAAATAAATAAATAAAGTCAGCATGAGCAATTTAGTGAGACCCTGTCTCAAAATAAAATATAAAAATGGCTAGCTCAGTGGTAGAGCACATCTGAATTCAATCCCCAGTACTGCAGAAACCAAACCAAACCAAACCACTGAAAGCCCACCACTGCTTCAGCTGAGCAGTATGTCCTGCAGTCAGCATGGTACAGAAACAAGGCCTGAAAGCATCTAATTTTGGATGTGTGGATGGTGTATACCAGGGTGAGGTGCTGGGGTGCAGGAAATGCAATCCTTCAGGGATTTCCAAGGCTAGAAACTTTACTCTTTTCCCAGTCAATAAATATAATATAAAAATATTAATTTATAATACTTCAAAAGAGCAATATCCTACTCTCCAGCCATATAAACCCAGAAAATAAAATCAAAACAAGCTCCCTGTACACTGAGAGATACATGTAATGAATGAATGTAATTTCTCCTGAACACATCCCACTCCACTTTTCTTGCAGTACTGAGGGCTGCACCTAGGGCCACATACATACTAGGCAAGCCCTCTACCCTTGAACTCCAACCCCAGCCCATTCATCATATTCATTCATTCATTCATTCATTCACTGTGGCACTGGGGACTGAACCCATAGAAACACTATCAGTGAGCTATATACTCAGCCCCCCTTTTAAAACTGTACTTTGTGTTTCATTAAGTTGCCCAGGCTAGCCCCAGACTTACGCTCCTCCCAACTCATGCTCCTGAGTAGCTGAGTACAGGCTACGCGTGCCATCACAATCAACCTCGCCCAAATACATCCTAATGCAGTGTGCTCACTTTTCTCAAGGCGATCTGAGCCATCCCACTGACTGCCTCAGCAAACCTGCATCAATCTATTAATCAACACATAAAGGACAGAAAGAAAGCAGGTTTCAAAGATGCAAGAGAAATAATCAAATACTCTAGAAGCTGAACGAAGTGGCATATTCCTGAAACCCCAGCACTCTGGGAGGCTGAGGCAGAAGCATTAAATAGTCAAGCTGAGTCTGAGTGACTGGTAAGACCCTGTCTCAAAGGAAAAAAATTTAAAAGAGCTGGTGGGGGAGCGTCGGGGGTGAGAGATGCTCAGCGACATAAGCACCTGCCTGGCAAGTGCAAGGTTCTGACTTTATTCAGATACCACACACACACACACACACACACAAAGCTGGGGATGTAGGGCAGTACAGTTAACCTGGGATTAATCCCCAGTACTACAAAGTTTAAAAAGGAAAGGAGGAAAGAAGGAAGGCGAGGAGAGAAGCAGGCCAGGCCAGAACAGGACAAGACAGGAGAGGAAAAATCATCAAACAAGCGGTTACACAAAAGCGTCTGAGTCTTTCAGGAGAATGTCATTTCTTTCTTTTCTTTTTTTTCCTCTTTTTGAGACAGGGTCTCGCTGTACAGTTGAGGCTGGCCTTGAGCTCAGTTTTGTAGCCCAGGCTGGTCTCGAACTCTCACCGATCCTCCCGCCTCAGCCTCTCGAATGCTGGGATTACAGGCGCGCGCCACCACGCCCGGCCGAGAATGTCTTTTCCATGAGCCTTGCTCTTTTATTAAGTTAGTATGTTTTGCTGGCTTGAATACATCCCATAACCTGACTGGAAATGCCCATGGAGCAGTCGTAGATGATCGCTGGATGGCTACGGCTTGGGGAGCTGAGCTTGGAGGCTTTCAAGGCCCTGCTGGCCAGGCCACAGCTCCCATTCCCCTCACCTTCCTGGGAACAGACCTGCTTCCCCAGAGAGCCTCCCTTAATTGCTGCAGGCTCTGCTCTAGCACCACCAGAGCAAGCGCTAGTCAGATGAAGATGTAAGTTTCCGCACTGCGATCTGGCATATCTGTGAAGCGGCAAATCTCTAGCCTGATGGTGCGCGCAGCTGCCACCTGCTCGGTGTGCAGCCTGGAGATGCTGCAGAGGCGTGGGCTATGGAGCAGAGGCAGCGAGGAGCCTAGCTGCTTGCTACCTGCAAACCATCAGCATCTCTACCTAGTAGCAAGAGACATGTTACCTCCTGCAGAGCCTGGGCCAGCTGTTGCTTCAGGTCCTCTACTTGCTCTTTCTCCAAGCCCTGCAAAGCCAGAACAAGATGAAGGTTTACTTTCAGGGAAAAGGAAAAAAATGCAGCAATAAGCAGAGCAAGCCAGCTAGTGTGAACATTTGGAAACAACAGGCAAAAGGGAACAGGTGGTGGTTCTCCCTTTCTCCTTTACGCTGTTGGCAGTAAGTAATTCAGGTCCGTCAGCTCAAGCCAACACTTGGGTAGTTCTGGAAAACCCATAGGCAGACAGTTCAGGCCCCTCATTACTAATGCCGTGACATGCAAGGACAGGTAAATGGACAGCGGCTGCGCCACCAAACATCTCACTACATTCAGATGAGCCACCACGCTGGCACCCATGCGTTCTCCTCCCTCAGTCTGACCCCCGTCTCTCCATTCCGAGTCAATGCTGCTTTTAACCTATAAATCTACTCTCTCTGGGGCTGAGCATCTGCTACATCTCCTATGTGGGCCCCACTGGTATCATCACTAATCTGTGCCCAGTTCCTTCTACAGGACCCTCGCAGCTCTTGCTTCCCAAAGAATTACTCACCCATTTAACACCTCAACTTGAAACTGTTTAGTTTAACATACTGACTCAAAACTCCTCTCCCATTATATTATGAGCACAACACATCTTGTCTCCTCAATAAGATAGATTACGTAATAGTAAAAACCACTGTAGTATTTTTGCATCCAGCAAAACTCCATGGTGTCAGGTAACAGAGGCACTACCATACCCACACCAAAGAAAGAAAAAGATTTATTGAGTTTCTGAACAAACAGCAAGAGCAGGATAAATCCCTAGAGCCACATGGGCAGATTAGGCTCACACAAAGAATCAGATTACCTCTGTACTCAGCAATTTATGTACTTGATGGAGAAATTCTCTAAACCAGTCTTTCTCGCATGTGACAGTCTGCTACAGAAGAGGATTTCTCGCAGCACACAGAGTAGCCACACACATCAGCTGGCAATCATACCTGTTCATGACTGCATTGTCCTTTAAGGACAGTTCTGCTCCAGCAAAGGCGAGACTCACTAAACATGTAGGCATAAACCACCCTCATTATTAATCTGAAGAACTAGTGCAGGCTGGATAAGGAAAACAAAAAGGTACACACGAGCAACCAGTGTATACCCTAGAGCTATGCAACCCACAGCCTCTGCTCCCAGCACCAACCCACCTGCGTTGGGCAGAGATTAGAATGAAATGTACAGACTGCTCAGACATAAGCCAAGGCTACTCCTGGCTATTTCTAGCCCTGAAGGACCCAAACAAAAGATGAAACTTTATTCTCTTCAGTTCTTTTTTTTTTCTTTTTGTCTTTTTGAGACAGGGTCTCGCTATGCAGTTATTCTCTTCAGTTCTGATTGGTCCTTCTTAGTGCTAAATCAACAACAGGGAGTTCTTGACATTCATCATCACCTGAGCAACGGGGTGGGAGGATGTCTGGTTCCTGCCGGATGGGAAGTCACATTCTGAGCAGGGACAGGATCAGTGCTAGCCTAATGCTGTGTGCAAGAGCTTGTCATCTAGGCAGTGACTTGGGATGGGAATACATTGTTAACTTGACACCACTAAGACAGTAGTTATTTTGCCTTCCTGATGGTAGCTCATCTCTGAACCCAACATACAGTACCTCTCCCTATGCATTCTGGTTGCTCAGGACAGAAACTGAAGGTCTGGATTCATCTAACCTTTTCCTCTTAAGCCAGCTACAGTTAACTAACACACCTAGCTGACAATCAGATACAAGGGCAGTGACCAAATGACCTGCGTGTGCTTCAGGGCTCAGTGACTGACTCTGACCACAACAGAGATGGATAAGTCATAAAGACAACTACTGGCTTAAAAGGTATGCGCTGTGGTTCTGTGGCATTCTACTCTCTGTCCAACTCCTTCCTGAATATTCCTGGGGTCTGAGATACCTCAGCTCCAAGTCCTGATACCAGTTATACCCTCAAACAGTTTTTCTAATCACCTTAGCCCATCCTTGCATCCCAATGTGGTTCCTGGTCCTGAAAGAGGCAGCCCTGGCCGCAGTTCACAAGACACCCTACTGCCACACTTCCCTAGCCTGCTCCCTCCCAGGCATACCTGGAGGTGCTTTTCCTCTTCCTGGAAAGTTTTCTCCAGCTGCTCTACTCTTGCCTGCTGCTCAGCCTGCTCTGTGCACAGCTGGGACTGTATATCCTGCAGCTCCTGCTCCATCTTCACAACTGTCTTTGCATTACTCTTCCAGGTTTGTTTTCTCACATTTATTACAGCGACTTGCTTTTCTTGCAGCTGTCTTTTCAGCTTCACAATTCTGGACATGGTCACCTTAAACAGCTCTAAACTGCTCTGAGATGCTGAAGGCTTTGTTGAGGCCTTCTGCTTCTTCAAACTAAGCTTTTTGACTTTTGGAGGTCCACGGTAAATATGACCCCTGGTGGTCTTTTCATTTGCCTTGAGAGGAGCCAACCCAGGATCCAAATACTCAGAGGGCTGACTGGTTCCTCCGTCATTCCCAGGGGACTTCACTGGCTGCTCAGGGTCACAAGACACTCTGCTCATTTTGGATTTTAAACACAAGGGGCCTTCATATCCAAGACCCTCTAATTCATCTGCACTACTTTTCCTTTTAGTTCTCAAGCCCTTATTTTTTTCCATCATCTGGTTACTTTTGGGGGCAAGACAAGGAAACATCCTCTCCCACTCTTCTTCAGTGACTTCATATTCATATTCTGCATGTTCCTTATTCTGCAGAGGCACCCCAAGCTGGATGTGGTCTCCCTTATGGATGAAATAAAACTTTAATGGTTCTATTCGTTTTTTGTTCAGCCAAACACCATTCAGACTCTGGGAAAAGGGAAAGAAAACCAAGGTAAGTTTTATTTACTGCTCCTCTCAGTCCTCCCAACTCCCAAAATTAAGGATTTGAACTCAGTCTGAACAATCAGCTGTATACAAAGGACCTCATTTATGAAATCAGACTCTTGTGGAATCCAAAGGGTTCATCTGCCATCTCCCCTTCAGCTGCCACGGGAGCCACAGAGCATATAAGAGGCGACAGCAGAAAGCTGCAAGGAGCTAAGCCTGGGCTCAGGGATTCTTTTGGGGGAGCATGGGGGTCTGGCTGAAACTGAATTTCCGATCTTCCTACCTCAGCCTCACAGAGTGCACCGAGATTATAGGTGTACACCCCCATACTCTGACTTTCCTCCTCTCAATGGAGATTCTCTCTTGCTACTACACAACCTGCTTTTTCAGAAGGAAAAATGTTGAGACTAGAAAAGAAAGGTTCACACATCAACACCCTTAGAAACAGTACTCTTCAACAAAGATGTGGCTTTTAACTTATGCTTTACATTCACGTTTCCAGTGAACTGCCTCCCTAACAAGCAAGAATCATCTATTACTGGTGGATAAATCACTCAAACACAGACAATAGCATTAAAGGAAAGTGAGACTTCATGGCTGCTACTGACCTGCGCTGGAGGCGATAGTGCAACGCCAGAGCACCTGCTCCAACAAAGGAGGCAGGCAGCATGTAATGGTGACGTCCAGGAGGAACGTCACCCAGACACTGTCCCTAAATGAGGTCCTTCAACACAGTGAGCAAACAAGCAAAGCACTTGCACTATGACTGAACCCCACAGAGAGGCGCGGAGCCCAATACCAGGAACTGAGATCAAAGTGGCCCGACAGCATCTGACCCAATCTGTACTGACAGTTCAGAGCTGGAGCTCACAGTCCAGATGTAACGCCTCCCTCACCGAGTGTCCTGAAGTGATTTGTTTTACCTCTCCATGACCCGATTTTAGCTATAAATGGGATAGTATTCCTATAAGAAATGATCTGGTCTGTGGTTGGGGAGATGGATACCTCAGGGGCACAAGTGTCGGCCTGGCAAGGGCAAGGTCCTGAGTTCAATTCCCAGTTCCACAAAAAAAAAAAGAACTGATAGTGCACACATAACATGGAACACAGGGGCTGGGGAGATAGCTCCGAGGCACAAGTGCCTGCTGGGCAAGTGCAAGGTCGTGAGTTCGAACCCTGGTCCCACAAAAAAAAAAAAAAAAAAAAAATGGAACACAGTGATTCACACAAAATGAATGTGTCACTATGAGCTGTGTGACTTTGACTGAATCTCTCTATGACCCAGTTACAGCACCTTTAACAGTATCTCCATCATGACCTTTTGTGTGACTTTAATGAGATAACATGTAATGCATTTGGAACAGTGCTTGGCACATGGCATTTTATAGACCACATGCACAGAGGTCAGAGGGGTACAGACTAGATTTCAGCTCTGATTTGGTATTAAATTTTTGTTTCTGGTCTTATTTTTATTTGGTTTGAAAGATATGTATCCATACACAAAGACTGGGGCCCACTGTCTTGGGTCTAACAGGACTCAAATGAGCAACTTTCTCCCATTTTTTCTGTTCAGCCTAAAAAACTATGAGGAATGGTCAGTTCTACTGACTCTAAAACAAGGCACAGGGAAGTAATCAAGGAGGAGGATAAGCCGGGCGTGGTGGCGCACGCCTGTAATCCCAGCACTCGGGAGGCTGAGGCAGGAGGATTGGTGCGAGTTCGAGACCAGCCTGGGCTACAAAAGGGAGCTCAGGACCAGCCTCAACTGCATATCGAGACCCTGTCTCAAAAAGACAAAAAAAAAAAAAAAAAAAAAGGAGGAGGATACAGGCATCTACATGAGGACAATTTTAAGAATTTATTTTTTTTTTCTTGTTTCAGAACTTTCGTTTGTTTGTTTATTTATTTTTTTATAGCCGGCTCAGCCTGCCCTGAGGGCAGGGCTGGTGCAGCATGTTGCGCCGGAGATCGAACCGTGGTCACTGCAGCTGCCCAAGCTTTCCTAAGCATGCACTTTAGACCACTGAGCCATCCCGCTGGGCCCCCATGAGGACAATTTTAGCACAGAGCTATTTTAGATTATGTACAGGAAAAAGATCTCAGGCAAGGTAAGGTGACACAGGAGGTCCACCTAATACTAATGTATGAGAACTGAAAAAGGTATCAAAGGCAAAGACAAGATAACATAAATAAGATTACAGAAGCAGTCCTGGGCAAGAGAAACTAAGCAATCCCTAAGAAACAGGAGCAAACTTTCAAGACACATCACAGTTCCCCCATGAACCCGCCTCCTAAAGCGTTGTCCTGGTCTACAAGACAAGCTCTTGGATCTTCCCCAGACTCTTACCCTTGCAACCCTTCTTGTTTAGCTGTTCATCACTTCTTGGTGACACCTAGTGGTATAAACTGAGCCACAGCTCTGGGTCTACTCAAAAGGTAGAGAAAGCAGGACAAATCTTATGGCTGTATAAGGACAACTCAACACTGACCAGAGTACAATCTCAATGGCAATGGATTCATCATCATAAATGGTTAAACAGATCTTGTTCTTTCCAAGGCCTTCCTGATGTTGGTTTTCATAATCCCCAGCATGAATAATGTCAAAGAGCAGCAAAATGATAACCACACAATGAAAACCCTGCCCAGAGTCTCTGAGCCATCAGTGACAGAAAAGCGTGGGAAAATCCACATCCCTTGGCCTTTTAATTACTTCACTTAATGCTCAATCTCTGCTCAGCTTTTATTTATTTATTATTTTATTTTTATGGCCGGTTCAGCCTGCCCTGAGGGCAGGGCTGGCACAGCATGTGGTGCTGGGGATCAAACTGTGTTCCCTGCAGCTGCCTAAGCTTTCCCACACAGGTGCTTTAGACCACTGAGCCATCCTGCCGGCCCCTGTTTTCAGAACTTTTATTTATTTATTTTTATGACAGGCTCAGCCAGCCCTGAGGGCAGGGCTGGCACAGCATGTGGTGCCGGGGATTGAACCGCAGACCCTGCAGCCACCTAAGCTTTCCTAAGCAGGCGCTTTAGACCATTGAGCCATCCTTCTGGGCCCTGCTCAGCTCTTTTAAAACAGCTGTTGAGGAAGAGGAAAGCCCAAATACAGTAAAGCCCTAATACAATGTTTTCTTCAAAGTTTTTTAGGTGATTTTTGTAGCTCAGAGTTCTCAACCCTGACTGAAAAGTCAAATCACCTGGAAAGGCCTACAGAGTTTCACTCTCAGACTGAATTAACTGGTCTGAGCTGGGACCACACAGCAGATGCATAAACAACTGTGTGGTGGTTTGCAAGATTCAGGCCCTGTGCCATCCATAGGTGCCCCTCCCAGGCCCACCCTGACACAAGGCAATACTGTAAGTAACACAGGAGGTGGCCCTTGTAGTCCAGCTCCTCTCCTTTACATCATACCGCTGAAGCCAGGTACGGTGGCACACGCCTATAATCCCACTGCTTGGGAGGATGAGGCGGGAGGATCAATGTGAGCTCGAGGCCAGCAAGGGCTACAAAATGAGTTCAAGGCCAGCCTGAACTGCACAGTGAGACCCTGTCTCAAAAAGACAAAAACAAACATAATACTGCTGAGAGCCATGTTGCTGTATTACCAATGCTTTTTATTGCTGAGTTGTACAGAATGTTGGATAAAACAAAATTTATCCATTCTTTAGCTGCTTTTTCCCCATTTCTGAAAATTATGAATAAAGTTACTACAACATTCATGTACAAGCTACTGTGAGAACTGGGTTGTATCTTTGTTAAAAACCTGATTTGGGGGCCGGCAAGATGGTTCAGAGGCCTAAAGCGACTGCTTAGAAAAGCTTAGTCAACTGTAGAGACCACGGTTCGATCCCCAGCACCACATGCTGTGCCAGCCCCACCCCCCCCAGAGCATACTAAGTCAGCCATAAAACAAACAAACATAGCCGGGCGTGGTGGCGCACGCCTGTAATCCCAGCACTCGGGAGGCTGAGGCAGGAGGATTGGTGTGAGTTCGAGACCAGCCTGGGCTACAAAGGTGAGTTCAAGGCCAGCCTCGACTGCATAGCAAGACCCTGTCTCAAAAAGACAAAAAAAAACAAATAAAAACTGATTTGGGCTGGGAGTGGCGGCACAAAGCTGTAACTTCAGCACCACTTGGGAGGCTGAGGCAAGATGTGAGTTCAAGATGAGCTTGGGCTAGGCAATTCAGGACCAGGCTGCACTACAGTTTCTCAAAAACAAAACAAAACTGATTTGAGGTTCAGTATATATGTAAATACAGGCCCTTCATCAATATATATACAGCAACATCTTCCACTCTGAATTTGTTCCTCATTTTCTCAATGGTGTCTTTTTTTTTAAAATTTATTTTATTTTCTTTTTCTTTTCTTTTGTTTCAGAACTTTTGTTTGTTTATTTTTGTGGCCAGCTCAGCCCGCCCCAAGGGCAGGGCTGGTGCAGCATGTGGTACCTGGGATGGAACCGTGGTCCCTGCAGCCGCCCAAGCTTTCCTAAGCAGGTGCTTTAGACCACTGAGCCATCCTGCCGGGCCCCTCTTGCATTTTTAATACATCCATTTCTTGAAAGAGACCTGGCAAAATATTTTAAGCATAACCATGGCTATAACATCCTACAGCTCTTAATTCATCAATGGAAGAGGGCTGCTATGGCATCAGGCCAGGATAAAAGAGCATCTCTTAGGCTGAAAATAAAAAATAGCAGAAGGGGGGAGTTTTACTTTTAAGAATTATTCTGCTAAAACCATCATAGTGTCTCAAAAAAGTCAGTTCCCTCAAAACAAAAGTAAAATAAAAATAAAATAGGGCGGGGGCTGCTGACTGAGGAGCAAGAGCGCATGCACGCGCTCTCCCCGCCCTCACCCTGTCCTGGGCCACAGATGTGCTCCAGGAGTATGAGCTGATAGTCAACCTCTCTGGGCCTTCACCTCAAAAGGCCTAGTCCTCACATAACCTCAGTCTACCTCTTGGAGTAAGACCGATGGCCTGAATTTAGATGCTCCCTTCCTAGTAACAAACTTCTCCCTAGGTAATCAGAAATTATGTGGGCAACACGAAACCTCCAGCTCACAGAATGGTTCCACCTGGGAAAAAGAACCTGGTGGCCAGGGGAGAAGATAAACTTCTGAATTTTATATCATGGACTGCTCATGAAAAAAATAATTTAAGAACAAATAAAAACTATAGAAGTAGGCTTTTGTTTATTCCTATACCTTGTTGTCCATGATTGTCCACTGGCCCTCAGGATTCTGCTTCAAAACACAGTGGTTTCGAGAAATCATCAGAGGGCAAATCTTTGATAACAGTTGGTATGTGACGCCGAAGCCTCGTCCGATAGACACCTAGAAAGAAAACGATACAAGAGATGTGATCAATCACTGAGCCAAGAAGGTAAGGTCCTCTACAATCAGCCTGAACAATCAGCTGAGTACAAAGGACCTGACTTATGAAATCAGACTCCTATGGAATCCAAAGGGTTCATCTGCTATCTCTTCTTCAGCTGCCACAGGAGCCACAGAGAATCTAAGTGGTGACAGCAGAAAGCTGCAAGGAGCTAAGCCCGGGTGCAGGGCTGCTCAGGATCCTGAAAGGCTGGCTGGCTCAAGGACCTGGGACAGAGAACCTCTTTTATGACTGTTAGTGTACACTAGCACACAAAATGGCCAGCTCTGCTCTGTGCATGCGCAGGACAGGCACTGCCATTCTCACCACAACCACCCTAGGACCCTCCTCTTATAAATCAGTCTCTTTTCTCCTTTCACATCTCTGCCCCCCTTCTGATCTTTCACTTTTTAGATGAGATGGAGAGGGCTGGGGAGATAGCTCCATGCCACAAGTGCCTGCCTGGCAAGTGCAAAGTTGTGAGTTTGAACCCCGGTCCCACAAAAAAAAAAAAAAAAAAAAAAAAAGGTGAGATGGAGGAGTTCTACATATTCCCATGTATTTGCCATAAACCCTAGCCAGGATCACAGCCTTACAAGGCAGGCCACTAAATTTTTCCTGGCCCCAACATGGCATCTCTCCCCATTCCCAGGCCCCAGTTCTGCCCTTGGCACCACCAGAAAATCTCCAATCTCCTTTCTACATCACAGTTGCAAAATGTTTCCTGAGTGTTTTTTTTTCACAGCTGCAGTGCCAGTTTCTTGGACCTAACTCCTAGGGCATGGGTTTCAGCCCCTGCCATATTATTAAGTCTGCGAAAGGAATCCTGCCAAGCATGGGTGAAACCCCCAGCATGGGGTGGGGAAGAGGATTATGCCATCCATATTTAGTAAGAACTACCAATTTGGTAGTTTGTTTTTGTTGGTCTGGGACAAGGTCTCATTTCATAGTCCACATAGGCCTTGAACCCATTAAAACAGCCTCCTATAGACACAAATGAAGAAAAAGAAGGAAACCTTTAGCCTTCCCGTCTGGACTTTGATATTACTGACATTTCAACTGCACTACAATTAAGAGTGCAGTGTGGGGCCCGGCAGGATGGCTCAGTGGTCTAAAGCGCTGGCTTGGGCGGCTTCAGGGACCGAGGTTCGATCCCCGGCACCACATGCTGCGCCAGCCCTGCCCTTGGGGCGGGCTGAACCGGCCATAAAAATGAGTGAATAAACAAACAAAGGTTCTGAAACAAGAAAAAAAAAAAAAAAAAAAAGAGTGCAGTGTGCTCTGCTGTCTGGTGATCTCGGCACCCCTTATACCATAAAACTTAATTTCCCATGGGAACTGAATGGTGGCTCACACCAAGGCATAGGTCAGGAGCTGTTTCCATTCACAACAGTCCTGAGAGCCTCAGAGTACTGACACTCTCCATCCAGAGGCCCTTGTTCACTTTCAGTAGGGCCAACAATGACCTCATGGGTACCTCTCTCCTCAGGGCAGAGAGCTTCAGGAAAACCAAATACTGTGCAGGACAAGACAACAAAGACAAAGAGGAGGTGGGGAGGTAGCTCAGTAGAATAACCGCTTGCCTGGCAAGAGCAAGGGCCTGAGTTCAATCGCCAGTTCTGCAAAAAAAAAAAAAAAAAAAAAAAGAACAAGAAAAAGAGAGTGCTGGCTTTGGCAGCACATATACTAAAATTGGAACAATACAGAGAACATTAGCATAGCCCCTGCGCAAGGATGACACGCAAATTCGTGAAGCGTTCCATATTTTTTTTTCTTAGCAACATCAATAGGAAAGTGGGTCATGCCCACACACTGTGCTCTGTACAGCTATTGTGAGGACAACATGCAATGTGTCAATGGTTAAAAAAAAGAAAAGGGAGGGGCCCAGCAGGATGGCTCAGTGGTCTAAGGTGCCTGCTTAGGAAAGCTTGGGCAGCTGCAGGGACCACAGTTGGACACCTGGCACCACATGCTGCGCCAGCCCTGCCCTTAGGGCAGGCTGAGCGGGCTATACAAATAAATAAACAAAAGTTCTGAAACAAGAAAAAATAAATAAATAAATACATACATACATACAAAGAAAGGGGAAAGAAAAAAAAAGGTAATGTTTATTGAAAGTGTTAATGTTTAATTGTTTGATCAATCTTTTTTTTAATTTTTTTAAGAACTTTTTATTTTTATTTTTTTCTTGTTTTAAGAACTTTTGTTTGTTTGTTTATTTATTTTTATGGCTGGCTCAGCCTGCCCTGAGGGCAGGGCTGGCGCAGCATGTGGTGCCAGGGATCGAACCGCGGTCCCTGCAGCCGCCTAACCTTTCCTAAGCAGGCGCTTTAGACCACTGAGCCATGCTGCCAGGTCCCTTGATCAATCTTATATACCTATATCTATTAATCTAAACTGATCTGATGACAAAAATATATAGTATAACCACTGTTAAATTTAAATAAAAAATAAAATCTAGCGGGTACCCAGCAGGATGACTCAGTGGTCTAAAGCTCCTGCTTAGGAAAGCTTAGGCGGCTGCAGGAACTGAGGTTTGATCCCCAGCACCACATGCTGCGCCAGCCCTGCCCTCAGGGCAGGCTGGGCCTGCCATAAAAATAAATAAATAAACAAACAAACAAAAGTTCTGAAACAAAAACAAAAAAGTTCTGAAACAAGAAAAAAATAAATAAAATAAATTCTTAAATAAATAAAAACTAGCATTAACAAAAAAAGAAAAAGACAAACAGGAAGGCATGGCTGGCCATGTTTAAGAAGTTTAGACACCCATTCAGACAGTTTACCATCCTATTCTCCTCCATGAAGTAAGAGTAACTATGTTTTATCCGAAACTTCTGAGACTTTGAAGGGAAGAGGAAAGACAGGGAATTAACTTGGCACTGGGTGTCACAATTAAATGCTCTCAGCACACCTCCTAAAATGTTATGCAAATCCAGTAGGACTGTGGTCTGAGAATCACTGTGGTAAGATTTCCTGTGCCTGGGCTCTTTTTTTAAATTTTATTTTATTTTATTATTTTTTTCTTGCTTCAGAACCTTTGTTTAGTCACTCATTTTTATGGCCAGCTCAGCCCGCCCCGAGGGCAGGGCTGGCGCAGCATGTGGTGCTGGGGGATTGAACCGCGATCCTTGAAGCCACCCAAGCTTTCCCAAGCGGATGCTTTAGACCATTGAGCCATCCCGCTGGGCCCCAAATGTAACTTTTGTGTGTGTGTGTGTGTGTGTGTGGGACCAGGGTTCAAACTCACAACCTTGCACTTGCCAGAGAGGCATTTGTGCCACGGAGCTATCTCCCCAGCCCCTTTGTGCCTGGGCTCTTTATCACACTCTTCATACACACTGCAGCCTGTGCTTCAACCACTGCCTAGGTCAGAACTTGGCTGACAGCCAGGCCTGGAAGACATGACTTTTCCTGGGGATCCCAGGGAGGCCACTGCCTTGCCAGGTGTCCTTACATCCACTTTGTTTGAGGAGGCCACGTGCAAACCTATCACATAACTCAGAACCTATGTAGGAGTGCTGTAGAGTCCTATTCTTACTACAAGGTGCTTTAATTCTCACCAGCCCCCCCTCCCAACAAAACTCCAGAGTCCACCAGCTTAAGCCGAAGAAACTCATTTACAGAGTCTAAAGGATTAAGTTAACTGTTACTAAGTTGCCGAAAGTGTGTGGGCATGTAACAATACACCAGCAGGTATCATATTAAGTAAAACTACTAAAATAAGTGGCACGGCCAAAAAAAAAAAAAAAAAAGTAGCCTTTTAGAATCTAATTTAAGCAACATTTAAGGCTGGACCTCAATTTCTCCTAAAGAACCACTGCTCAGGAGCCCAGGAAATAGTTCAGGGGCACAAGTGCCTGCCTGACAAATGCAAGGTCCTGAGTTCGTTCCGCAAAATATAAAAAAATTTTAAAAAATACACCACTTCTCTACAATACTCACTAACTCACATCTTAGCACTTGATCTGCACAACTTGGATGGGCTCAAATCGGTTCACAGTATAAGTTCTCTTTTCTCATTCAAGCCATAAACTATGAATTCCGGAGTTACTATTTGACCCTCCCGTAAGTACACCTAACCACTTAACTACGCAGTACAAACTTGGACACATCGAGACTACCGAACAAAACTCGCCGAACATCTACAACACGGTAACTAACCACCCAACATAACAGCAAGGTGAACGTTTCCTAAAAACGACTTCCAAGGCCCCAGCGGTCGGCACCACAAGTGCGTCCCTGAACCGCTGGCCCGCCCACGCCGGCCTCAGTTTTAGTGGCTTCCCCCATCACCTGTCCTCTACACCGCTCTGCACGGTCAGACAGACGCGACACGGGCCTCTGAGGAGAGCTCCGAATCGCCATCTCTGCCCCACCCCCGGCGGGCCCCAGACTCCCCAGGGCGCTTCGCCCCAAAGCGCCCACCGTCCTCAAAGAGATGAAAAGGCACGGGACTCTTGCACATTGAAGCTCGCGAGCGTCCAGGGTCAGGACCCTATATTCACAGTGGTTTTCAAAAGAAACTGCAAGAAAGTGAAGGCCGCCTCGGCCTCTGAGATCCTCGGCGCGGGCCGACGCGGTGCTGCCTCAGTTTCCCCGCCCGGGCTGCGTGACCCGGGCCCCTGCGGCCCCGCCTCCCCAGGCCTCGGCACGCTCTCCGCCCCGCCGGAGGGGCCATCTTCCCGGAAGGAAGCCGCTGGCCGAACCCCTCGCCCAGCCCTCCCACCCCGGACCTCTCCTCACGACGCCTGCCCGCCTGCCCGCCGCCCGCCGCCCGCCGCCCGCCGCGGCCTCGCCCTCCTCCGGGCCTCGCGCCTACCTCGCAGCCGGCCTCCAGCAGCAGCCACTCGGTGTCCATCCCCACCCGCCGCAGGCACCAACTCTTGACTCCAGCGGGGTCCCCGGAATCCAGAGAACCGGGCTCCCCCATGGCTCCTCAACCGGGTCCGTCAGCAGCGATCGAGCGGCCGAACCGGTTTCAGGCAGTCCGGGGTCTCTCTCGCCCATCGCACCATAGCCAAACAACAGACAGGAGCAATCGCCGCCGGCGCGCGACTCGATGCGAACGGCGCGCCTACGGGCCAAGTCACTGCGCCTGCGCGACAGGAAAACAGCGGCGGGCGAAGTGCGGCGTAAGAGGCAGTGGGTGTGGCCTGGGAGCCACGCCTTAACCGCCTCCAAGTTCCAGCCGACCCGGATGGAAGAGATGCTGTTTCGCTGTGCAGTTCAGGCTGGCCTTGAATTCGCAGCGATCCTCCTGCCTCAAGCCTCCCCGTTGCTGGGATTACAGGCGCGCACCGCGAGGCCTGGTCTCTCTCTCTCCTTTCCTTGCCTTATTTATTTCTTTTTTTTTTGGTGGTACCTGGGTTCGAACTCACGACCTTGCACTTGCCCAGCAGGGGCTTGTGCCTCGGAGCTATCTCCCCAGCCCCCTTATTTCTTTCTTCATTCTGGGCATTGAACCCAGAGACTTCACATGGAGCTACATCCACAACTTTATTTTTTATTTTTTATTGTCAGACTGAGTTGGTTTAAGTATATAATCCTGCCTTAGCCTCCCACAGTGTTGGGATCACAGGTGTGTGCTACCATACCGGAATTATTTTAAGTTTTATTTTATCATGATAAAATAATGATGATAGCAAAAAAAAAAAAAAAAAAAAAAAAAAGCCCACCTCTTTCTATTTTTTAAATTGGTTTCTGGAAGTTTGTTTGAGACAGGGTCACAAGACACTGTCCCCGCAAGCCTTGAAATCACTGAGTAGCCCTGACTGGCCTGGAACTCACAGCAGTCTTCCTGCTTCAGCCTCTGCAGGACTGGGATTACAGGTGTGTGCCACTAAGGCAGGCTCAGCCTATATTTTAAAAACCTTGAATTTGTAACAATTTTAAAAGTCTGTTTTGGGCCTGGCGGGATGGCTCAGTGGTCTGGAGCGCCTGCTTGGGGAAGCTTGGGCGGCTTCAGGGACCACGGTTCGATCCCCGGCACCACATGCTGCGCCAGCCCTGACCTCGGGGCGGGCTGAGCCGGCCATAAAGATGAGTGAATAAACAAACAAAGGTCCTGAAACAAGAATAAAAATAATAAATAAAAAATAAAAATTAAAAGTCTGTTTAGTCAATTCTTTTTTTTTTTTTTTTTTTTTTTTTTTTTTGTGGGACCAGGGTTCAAACTCACGACCTTGCACTTGCCCAGCAGGCACTTGTGCCTCGGAGCTATCTCCCCAGCCCCAAGTCAATTCATTCTTAGGTAGCATCTATTTCGCATGAACTCCTTTTGTTGGTAAATGTTATGAAGTTATAGTAACCAAATCTATACAGGCAGAAAGCACATTTATCTGGAGCTGGGGTGGGCATGGGGACTAAATGCTGAAAGGCTTCCAGGAATTTGGAGGAGAGGGGAGAGAACTGTTCTAAATGTGGATTGTGGTGATTGCACAAACGTAAACTTACTAAAAGTCACCGGAGTGAGCCAGGCATGGTGGTGCACTGCTGTAGTCCCAGCACTTGGGAGGCTGAGGCAGGACTGCTGTAAAATACAGGGGCTGGGGAGATAGCTCCATGGCACAGTGCCTGCCTGGCAAGTGCAAGGCCATGAGTTCAGTCCCTGATCCCACCAAAAAAAAAAAAAAAAAAAAAAGATCCAATACAATAAAATAATGAAAAAAATAGCTTCTACATGTAATGATAATCTCTGATAGCTCAATGCTAACTTTTGACTTTTCTCAGTTTTCCAATACTTGCTTAACATTTTCTGAAACTGAATTCTGTCAGGAGAAAATACGGTATGTTCTAAATCAACCTGATGTGTAATAATAAATGGCCATTGTTTACTAAGCACTAAACACTAGGCTAACTTACTCGCATATGTGTTCACCATGAACAATAAGATAATGGTCAGAATCACACTTCCTGCCACAGGGCTCATATCCAGATGTGCCCCCAAAGCCTGTGTCCTCATCAGTAACTGGATTTAGGACGTATAACTCTGGGATCAGCGCACTGGGTGTGATGAATGGGAAGCCTGCCCTGGCTGTGGGGTGCCTGGGATAGAACTACAGGGCGGCTTCTGGCTGCTTGGGGTCCGAGGCTTCCTGCCTGCCCTGCCGTGGACTGCTTGCCCTCTTCATCCCTCTGCCTCGCCACCCTGCCTAGGAGCCAGCCAGCTGTGGGCTGAGACTTCTCCAAGCTGAACCAAACTAACCCTTTCCTCTTTTAACTTTGGATGTCGGGTATTTTGTGTCAGCGGTGAGAAATCTAACTGAGGCAGTGAGGAAAGGGGCACGGAGAAGCTTGAGAATATTTCCAAAGCTCATTTCCTGAACATGGCTGAGACTCCAGCCTGGCCCGTCTTAACCCGTGTGGCCTCATTGGATGAAGTGCCATAGCCTGAGACCTCACAGAGGGTCAGAAAAACTAGTGGGAATCAGGGCAACAGTCAGGGCGGGTGTTTCCTAAGCTGAGCGAGAGCCTTGCCTCAGCGTGTGTCCGAGGCCCAGCCAGTATACACAGGCTGTCCACACATTTTTTTTTTTTTTTGTCCACACATTTAATCTCCTTAGGCTCCTCTTTGCCACAGCAGGTTCTCAGGCTGTCCTTGCTTTTCATGACCTTGGCAATGGTCAGGTATTTTGTAGAGTGTCCTTCAAGCCGTCTGATGTTCTTAGTAGAGGACTGGTCCCTGGATGAGGTGGCACTGGCCATATCCCCCCACTTTTTTTTTCTTCTTTTTTGAGACAGGGTCTTGCTATGCTGTTCAGGCTGGCCTTGAGCTCACTTTTATAGCCCAGGCTGGCCTCGAACTCACAATGATCCTCCTGCCTCAGCCTCCCAAGTGCTGGGATTATAGGCATGCACCACCATGCCTGGCTCCCCCCACTTTATTATCATTTTTTTTTTTTTTGGCAGTACTGGGGATTGCACTCAGGACCCAGCACTTGCCAGGCAAGTGCTTATTCCACTGAGCTATCTCCCCAGTCCCTAATCCCCCGCACTTTAAATTTGCTGCTTTCTCCTTTTTCATGAAGTCTTCTTCTGAAGTTGTACTAGAAACATGTGCTTCAGGAGTAGCTCTTCTGTAGAATCAGTGTATCTGCATAAACTATGTGGAATTCTGCTACATAAGTGTGTGCCTCACTCTGTTTATTCAATCATTTATATCAATAGAGACCCATAGATACTGATTTTTTTATTTATGTATTTAATACAGGGTCTCACTACACAGCTGGGAGTCATAGTGATCCTCCTATCTTCAGCCTCCCCAGCACTGGGATTACAAATCTGTGCCACCATGCCCAGACTCCTTCAGGGGCTCAGTGAGCCTTGGGGGCAGGGCCAGCACAGCATATGGACCAGGGACCAAATAAACCCTGGTCCCTGTGCTTGCCAAAGCAGGTACTTAGTCCACTGAGCTATCTTGCTGGCGCTTGAATATTTCAGACTCTGGGTTATAATTCAACAGTTATTGGGGCCAGGCATGGTGGTGCATGCCTGTAATCCCAGCACTTGGGAGGCTGAGGCAGGAGGATGCCTGGTGTGAGTTCGAGACCAGCCTAGGCTACAAAAATGAGCGTAAGGATGGCCTGAACTGCATAGAGAAACCCTGTCTCAAAAAAAAAAAAAAAAAAATCAACACTGATTTGCTATTCAAAGTATTCCTATTTTTAAGGGATAAACTATGTGCAACAGTAACATAATGTATCCTATTTAAGGGATAAACTATGTGCAACAGTAACATAATAAAATTACTAATGCACTCTGCTGCAGGATATTAATAAAGCTGCTCTTCCTGGCATAGGCTGTTGCCGTGCCATGGTCAGAACTTGCTTTTTCTTCCAGCTCCCAAGGCCAATGTTATCACTGGGCTCACTCTAACGGTTGCAGTGTTTCCTGCCTTGGGCTCACAGCTGAAGCCTGACAGTAGGTTTTTGCTTATGCGGTAATTTAGTCTACACCTTATTTGTGATTAGTATAGTGATTACTATAGCTTCAAGTTATAATTTTGCTGCCTTATTTAAATTTGATGCATTTGGGGCTGGGGAGATAGCTCTGTGGCGCAAGTGCCTGCCTGGCAAGTGCAAGGTCATGAGTTCAAACCCCGGTCCCGCAAAAAAAATAAATAAATAAATTTGATGCATTTGAATATTTTTTTTACACTAATTTTTTTTCAATAAAGCTAAACGAAAAACAGAAACAAGTTGTTCCTACTTGAACCAGTGAGAGCTCTTTCAGTTGGCTGTGGTAAGCCTATGAGACTGTCGCATTCTTGTGCTTGCTATTTATTTATTACATATTTGGTACAGGGTCTCGCTACACAGCTCAGACTCATAGTGATCCTCCTGTTTTCAGCCTCCCTCCCCAGCGCTGGGATTACAGGTGTGTGCCATTATGCCTGGTCTCAGGGGCAAGGCCAGAGCAGCATGTGGCGCTGGCGATCAGTCCCCACCCCCATCTCTGCTCTGGCTAAGCAGGTGTTTGTCCACTGAGCTATCTCACCAGCCTTCTTATGTTTTATTGAGCATTTCCTCACTGGCACAAAGTGCTCGAGATCCAGCACCAGGGATTATTACAAGAGTCTTGGCTCCTTTGGTGCAAAGGCTCTGAGTTCAACTCCTGACACAGAAAGTAAAAAAATAAATTTATGAGCTTTTCATAAGTGCATAATGTTGCCATGTGTGGGCTGCAGATAGCTCAGTGGGCTAAAGAGCCTGCGCTGGGGTTCGATCCCTGGCGTGCTGTGCTGACCCTACCCCGGGCATGCCCTGAGATGGCAAATGAGACTGGATGTGGTGGCGCATGCCTGTAATCCTAGTGCTTGGGAGGCAGAAAACTACCGGTAGGTTCAGTCTAATCTGTGTAGCGAGACCCTGTACTAAGTACATTAAAAAAAAAAAAAAGTTGGCATGTAAAAAAATAATAATAAAAATAATAAATAAATTAATTAATTAAAAAAAAAAAGAATGTTGGCATGTGTAAACCATTATAGTATCAGAGGTCTGCAGTGGTAGACACGCTGTCCTAGAAATAAATCCTCCTGGCTTGGGTGTTGTGGGGCACAGTAATGCCAGCAGTCAGGAGACTGGGGCAAAAGGAACGCAAGTTAACAGCCAACTTGAGCTGCTCAGCGAGTTTAAGGCTTGCCTGGCATATGTAATAAGATCCTGTCTCAAAAAAAAAAAAAAAAAGAAAGAAAGAAAACCCCTCAGCATCACTTTCTCAGCGCAGCCCCACGCCTAGACCCCTATTTTACTGAGCAGTGTACCCGAGACCACTCTGCAGCAGCAGGCCCGCATCACGTGTTCTTCTGTGGCGCAGCCGTACCACCGTCCACTCCATCAGCCCCTTGCGGATACACGGTAGGTTTTTTCCCACCGTTGCTGTCACAAGCCAGACCTGGTGGTGCACGTCTGTGGTCCTGGGACTCAGAAGGCTGAGGCAGGAGATTGTGGAGAGCTCAGGGCCAGCCAGGGCTGCCCAAGTAAGCTAAAGGCCAGCCCGAACTACATGATGAGACCCTGTCTCAACACCCCCACCCCAGCAAACGCATCTTTGCTATCACGAATCGCCCTGCAATGAGGTGTCACTTAGGGCACTGATTACCTGTTTTTCTTGTATATTACCTTATTTCACCCTCACTGCTGTTCCACAGGTCACCCCCATTTGTCCCTGAGGATGCTGAGACCGCTGGGTTCCCAAGGCCTCCCTGCTGTGGACCTCTGGAGGGTTTGTGCCTTGTGTTCCAAGGCACTCGTGCTATTTCATCTAGGAGTGAAGAACACTACTGAACTCGCAAGCGGCAGTGCAGGGAAGCTGGGGGTGGGTGGGGGTGGGCAGAGCCTGGGTCACGCTGCCCACGAGGCTGCCCTCCCCACAGTCTAGCCAGAGGAAGGGCCGACCCCAGGGGTGCATCTGATCCCCAGTTTGTTCATGAACAGCACATATCAGGATGTTTTATTAGATTTTTATCCCCTCTCTCAAGTAGCTCAGGCAAAGTCCCTGCGTTCAATCTTTAGTACCACCAAAAAAATCCTCTTTTATGAATATTTTATAATTTCTATGAAAGAACCACAGAGGGTATTTCCATTTTACGTGAATAGGTATGCATATATTTGCATGTTCAAATATGGCTTTAAGACTATATGCTCCAGGGCTGGGGATATAGCTCAATGGCATAAGAACCTGCCTGGCAAGTTCAAAGTCCCAAGTTTGATACCTTGTACAAAAAATAAATAAATAAATAAATAAATAAAGACTGTATGCTACAAATAGTTTTGAGGGCCACCAGATGTTCAGATTTGAGGATTTTATTAATTCTCTCCTGTATGTATTCCCTAGTAACAATGTTTTCACTCAGAGGTGAAGGACATTTGGCAATATCCGGGACATTTTAAGTTCTCAGGGCAGAGGCAGGGGTGCTGCTAAGGAGCTACAAATCACGGCAGGCCCATGTCAATGGTTCTCTCCTGAGGTAGGGAGACACTGTCACATTCCTGTCTCCAGAGGAAGAAAAAAACCTGGGTGCTGCGGTGCATGCCTGTAACCACAGGAGGCTGAGGCAAGAGGATCTCAAGCCGAAGGCCAGCTTGAGCTACATAGTGAGTCTGAAAAGAAAAACAAGAAAGGAGGGGCTCGGGAGATAGTGCCGTGGCACGAGTGCCTGCTTGGCGAGTGCAAGGTCGTGAGTTCAAACCCCAGTCCCACCAAAAATAAATAAATAAATAATTAGCCAGGCGTGGTGGCTCACGCCTGTAATCCCAGCACTCGGGAGGCTGAGGCAGGAGGATCGGTGCGAGTTCGAGACCAGCCTGGGCTACAAAAGTGAGCGCAGGACCAGCCTCAACTACATAGCGAGACCCTGTCTCAAAAAGACAAAAAATAAATAAATAAATAAATAAATAATTAAGAAGAAGAAGAAGAAGAAGAAGAAAGGAGAGGGAGAGAGAGGGGAGAGGGAGAGAGAAAACAGGAAAGAGAAAGCAGGATGCAGAAAAGCAGAGCGAGCCTGTTGTGCACATTTCCATTCACCCTGCTAATGGGACTGGAACAGAGCTGACTGGGGAGACTGGGGGAGAGGGGAGGGAGACGGTAAGAAGGGGGCCAGCCATAGGGCCAGCAGCAAGGGAAGGAGGAGGAGGAGGGGCCCAGAAAGGAGTGCAGCGGCTGGTTAGGATCAGACACGGTGCCTCCTGGATGTCACTGCCACCTGGGTGGCCAGACCACCCCACCCACAGAGGGTAGTGTCCATCTTTAGGGATGGTGCACCTTCCTGGAACCCGTTCACTCTGGAGAAGTGGACGCCCAGGGCATGGCAGAGGCCACAGCCCCAAGGGTGGCTCCAGCCAACACCCACATCCACCCCAAGGCCCTCATAGCCAGGTCAGCCCACACTGGAATCTTCCAGGCTGAGGGTCCAGGCACCGTGGGGTAAAGCGAAGCCCTGAGCACAGGACCTCTGAGCATGATCCAGTGGCTGCAGGGCAAAGCGAAATCAGAATGGGAAGGGGCTGGGAACCTGGGTGCTGCTGCTGGTGTCCTTTTTATGTAGTTGGGGTGGTAATAGGTGCTGAAGCTGTAGCCCCTCAATTTCAGTGGTGTACTATAGTTTACCTCTTATAGTGAGTTGTCCCTCGGTGTCTGTGGGTGGCTGGCTCAGGTCCCCTGGAAGATGTAAGTAACAATCCACACCTGCTCAAGACCTCGATATGCAAAGGTGAGGAATTTGCATGAAACCTGTGCGCACTGCCCACACCTCTCAGGCATCTCTAGATCATGTGCAAACTCTGTGGAGACGGCTGATACACTCTGCTGTTCGGGATGGTAAGGAAAAGCGCTCTGCAGGGTTCAGTCCACTTGCAGTTGGTTTCGAGCATTTTCCTTCGGAGACCTGAGGACTCCTCCTCGGGAACCCGGGGTGCAGAGGACGGCCTGCATTGGCTCGTGCAGCTGCCGGTTGGCAGGCAGCCTTCAGGAAGCCACCTGAGAACTCCAGCCACATTTATCCCATGGCTGGGAGTCCTGGCAGACTTCAGAGAGCAAGTTACCAAATGAAGATGACTTTGACAAAACTGACCCTCTCTCCCATTTCCTCCTGTGTCCATGGAGCAGAGGTGGGAGCGGGAGGCAGGGGTAAACCCATGGCATTGTGTGCTCAAAACCCCAGGGTGAGCTGGGCGTGGTGGTGCACGCCTGTAATCCCAGCACTTGGAGGGCTGAGGCAGGAGGATTAGAGCGAGTTCGAGACCAGCATGGGCCACAAAAGTGAGTTCAAGGCCAGCCTGAACTGCATAGTGAGACCCTGTCTCAAAAAGACAAAAAAAAACAAAACAAAACAAACAAACAAACAAAAAAACTCCAGGGTGTACCACAGGCCGCTGCGGGACGGGTTGGCTGCGCTGACTCTGGACTCACACAGCCTGACTTCGGTCTGAGCCTGGTGGTCACTCGCTATGAGGCCATGAGCAGGTTCCTTGACCACTCCAAGCCTGGGGTGGCCAATTCTGGAAGCACAGCCGTGCTGGTGCAGCCAAAGCTCCCAAAGGCGCCGCGCTGAGCCCTCAGCTACCCCTGCCCTCCCATGACGTTTCTGCCATCCAAGAGACACGAGACCCCTTCCCTTCTTTTGTAACCTTTTAACACTGGTATCATTCCAGTCAGTCTCAGTCTTTTTTTTAACAATGTCCCAACAACACAGACTTTGCAAAGACTCAAAACATGGGCTGCGCAGATAGCTCAGCAGCCTAAATGCCTACCTGGCAAACATAAGGTCCCAAGTTCAATCCCTGGTACGGAAAAGAAAAGGGTAAAAAAAAGACAAAAAAGACTCAAACCAACAGGCCCCCGTGAATAAGGGTTGGCCTGCTGGGGACACAGCTCTGACACAGGGGTGAGCCGTAGTTCCCAGGGTAAGGTCTGACTGACAAGAGTGACCCAAAGCCTGCTTTATTTTCAGGGAGGCTGGGTGGAAAGGAAGGATCTGGACACTTTTTTTTTTTTTTTTTTGTAGTACCAAGAATTGAACTCAGGACCTTGTACTTCCCAGGCAGTGCTTATGCTGTTGAGCTGTTTCCCTGGCCCAGGATACCACTTCTGGAGCAAATCCATTTCTCCTCAGGATTCCCTAATCTTGGGTCCCAAGCCGGCTTCTCACTACAGGGCTGTATTTTGGCTTCTGGGCCAGGGTGAGGGGGTCCTTGGGGAACGGGGTCGTGCCTGATAGGTCAGGATTCAAAGTTTCCCAGGCCTTGCCTCTAACACTTCCTCTTAGCTTCCCAGGACATCCTGCCCCAAACGTTCCTTCCCTCAGTTTCCTAGGTAACCTACCCAACCCCAATCCCAACCGGGCCCCACATTGTACTCTGGGCTCAGCTCACATCCTCTTGACCTGTGTTGGTCTCAACTCACTCCCTTCTGATGTAAATAAAATAAAAAGGAAGGATGCCCACCTAAATCTAGCTGTTCCACTTCACCCCGAAACTCATGATCTGGTTGTTACCTGGCTGCTCCAGTCCACGATCACCCTCCCTGAAAGATCCTATAAAGTCGCCTGCCCCCCTTTGTTTGCTGCTCTCTTGGTCCGCTAGGCAGCCAGCCTGCTTGATGCCCCCAATAAATCTTCTGCTCATGTCAGAATGCCTGGCCTGGTTGAGTGCATGGGTTCGGACCTAACAGTGCCCTCCATTCTAGGGACCAAGCCTGGGAGCTCCACCACAGAGCTCCACCCCACCTCTTTTAGTTTTTGGGACAGGCTCTTACTGAGTAGCCCAGGCTGGTCTCAAACTTGCCATCCTTCTGCCTTACCCTCCCAAGTGGCTGGGACCACAGCTACTTTATTTATTTGTTTGTTTATTTATTTATTATTTTTAAAGAATTTATTTTTTTCTTGTTTCAGAACCTTTGTTTATTCACTCATTTTCATGGCTGGCTCAGCCCGCCCCGAGGGCAGGGCTGGCGCATGTGGTGCCGGGGATCGAACCGCGGTCCCTGAAGCCATCCAAGCTTTCCCAAGCAGGGGCTTTAGACTACTGAGTCATCCCGCCGGGCCCCACCACAGCTATTAAAAAAAAAAATTCTTTATTCTACTAATGATGTCCTCCCCAAAAGTATAAGACTCTTAAGGGACCACAGAAAAGATGTCTTTGTTTCATTTTTTTTTTTAATGTACTTAGTACAGGGTCTACAGGGTCTCACTGTGCAGATCGGACTTGTGATCCACCTGTTTTCAGCCTCCCAAGGGCTGGGATTACAGGTGCGTGCCACTATGCCCAATCTCATTCACCATCTCAGTGCATCCTGGGGGCAGGGCCGGGCTTCACACCAGGGATAGAAACCCAGTCCCTGCGTGTGCCTAAGCAGGCTTTTTAGTCTGCTGAGCTATCTGGCCAACCCATGTCTTTATTTTAAAGATGGAAATGTTTTAGAAAGGGCCAGCGAAATAGCTCAATGGATTAAAGTGCCTGCAAGCAGGCACAGGGGCTGGGGGCTCGATCCCCTGGACCTGCTGTGCTGGCCCCGCCCACAGGGTGCACTGAGATGGCAAATGAGACTGGGTGTAGTGGTGTATGCCTGTAATCCCAGGTCTTGGGAGGCTGTAAACAGGCGGATCACTATGAGTCTGATCTAGTAGGGAGACCCTGAACATCCCGAACTCTTCCCTAAAATACCAAAAAAAAAAAAAAAAACAAAAACATATTTTAGAAAAGTAGACAAGCAAGAAATGTTTTAGGAAAGTAGACAAGCAAGAAAAAAGGGACCATCTGCTTTGGACAACTTGTGTATTAAACGCTGTTTTATGTAAACGTGGTTTTGAGCGTGAAGCTGTAAGGCATGGCTGCTGCGCTCCAACTTTATTGCATTACGGAGCACTTCTTGACTCATCAAGTTTATTGTGCTCTGGAGGTGTCTGTGACTGGTAATTAAGGAGGACACTGTGCAAGTACTTCAAGACAGAACTGCTGGTAGCCAGCTCATTCCGTGATGGCCTGGGCTGTGGCCGCTTAAGCAGCTCCCTCTGGAGCCTGCCCAGGATGCGGGTCTCCTCAGGTACTTACTGCTCACCTGATTCTAAGGATGAGGGGGAGGGCAGGCAGAAAGAATGACGGAAGTAGTGGGGCAGTGAAGCCTTGCTTTCCTCTTCTGGCCATGCTGGGTTATTTATTCCTCAAGCAGCACATAGCATAAAGCACCCAATGTAAAACCTAGGCATGGTATGATTTATAATTGGATCATATCACTCTGAGCTGGCTATTATCGGATCGTAAAAAAAAACCTCACAAATCTCCTTAATTCCATCTGCTTTCGCCCACAGTGGAAGCGAGGGTGGGGGCAACTCACAGACAAGGGCAACCTTGAGTTCTGAAACCCAAGGTCGCGATGTAGTTCTGTTAGCGGGCAGGAGGGATAAGAACAAGAATTGAGGGGCTGGGGAGATAGCTCAGTAGAATAAGCACTTGCCTGGCAAGCACAAGGTCCTGAGTTTGATCCCTGGTACCGCCAAAAAAAAAAAAAAAAAAAAAAAGAACATTGTGGTATCCCTGTAATCACAGCACTCAGGAGGCAGAAACAGGCCAGCCTGGGCTACATGGTGAGTTCAAGGCCAGTTTGAACTATCCAGCAAGACCCTGTTTCAACAAAACAAAACAATAAAAGAAGCTGGAGGGGACTGGGCATGTGGCTCAGTGGTAGAGTAATGGGGAGCATGTAAGAGGCCCTGAATTCAGTCCTCAGAGACAGACAGATAGGTGGACTGAACCGCAAGCTGACAAATGTGTCTGTCTATACAGAAAAAACTGAACAGGCAAAGAAAAAAAAAAAAATCACCACCTCAGTTTCTCTAACACCGTCAATCCAACAGTAGCAACAACCCCACCCCATGATGTGATTACAGGCGTGCGCTGTCAGTCCAGCCTCAGCACAGAGCATCATGGGTGCCACATACATGTGGATTTCTCCCCATACCAAGCCAGCAGGCAATCTGGCGGTGGGCACAGCTAGTGTCTTCTAATTCCATTCAATGTAGAAGCCATCAGGACATGGAGGCAACATCAGATCCCCAAACTGCCACCCCTACCTCCCAGGGCCACCCAGCACAAGCCCCAGGTGTTTCAGCCTGTATTTCAGGCAGAAGGACTGCACTCAGACGTTCCCATGCTTCCTCCTTGGGTCCAACTATTTTGTTTGAGCCACGCAGGAAGCCAGGACAGAAGGCTTCTTCTTGCTGCACAAATCCCATTTCAGCCTCTGCCCACAAGGGGGCAGGCTTGGCTGTGTCACCACCAGGGCCCAGCTGTGGGTCCCCAGGCTTTGGCTCAGTTCCAATGATTCTGTCTTGCCCGTGTTGGACATAATGCTCCTCCGTCCGTCCGTCCGTCCATCCGTCCGCCCGTCCGTCCATCTTTTACCATGACTGGACAGTCACTTCCTTGGTGTCTATGGTGGCTTCCAGAACTTTCTTCGTCCAGGAGTGCTGATTTCCAGCCTTCATCACCATCCTGACATAAAAAGCCCAAGCCAAGCTACATGCTGTCGACATGGTCTCTTAGAGGCACAAGCGAGGCCACTGCTCCTTTGTGCCCCTGGTCCCTCCAGAGCTGGGAAGAAAAGAGCTAGGACCCATCTTGGCAGCACACTAGGGATGTAGGAGGCAGGAGCACTCGCTACACCACAAGCCAGGGTGCACGATGACCAGCTCCGAAGCTTCCACCGTTGCCTAGTCGTGCCCAGACATATTTCAGAAGATCCTTGATGCTCTGCATAAATAAATGGGAAACAGTTTTTTTTTTTTTTTTTTTTTTTTTGGTCTTTTTTGAGACAGGGTCTCGCTATGCAGTTGAGGCTGGCCTTGAGCTCACTTTTGTAGCCCAGGCTACAAAAGTGTAGCACCAATCCTCCTGCCTCAGCCTCCCAACTGCTGGGATTACAGGCGTGAGCCACCACGCCTGGCTAAGGGAAACAGTATTTTAGGATAAAGGTTAGCTCAGTTATTTTTGGCTGTAGAAGCACTGATGACCTTGGTCCAAACAGAATCAAGCAGAAAGAAGTGCCCATATTTTAACATAACTGAGGTTACATTCCAACATTAACTGAATAGTCCCTTCAGTTTCAGAGCCAGATTCCCTCCCTGTGCGGGAAAGAGGCCCATCTCTAGGTCAAGTGTGTGTGTGCTGCTGAGCGAGGCCGTGGGCCTCTCGCGCACTAGGCAAGCAGAGTCCCATCTGGGTCTTGCGTGTCTGTGCCCCTTCCGTCACTCCAGCAGGTTCTGGGTTTTGAGCCCAGTGTACAGCTGCCTGGGATGCGCATGCGCGGAGCCCCCAGCGGCCCTTGCAGCCAGCTGTGACCCGATGAGGCCCTGTGGGCTTCGAGATGAACGGGCCCGGGAAGGCTGCTGCGGGAAGCCCCCGGACAGGCAGGCGGCACAGGGCCCTTTCTTGTTGCTTTGTCCTGCCACTTGCATGTGGATGTCACAGCAGCCGGAGTAGGGCCTGCATTTCACTCTGCAGTGAAGTCCTTGCCCAGCATGCAGGAAGCCGTGGGTCTGGTCCCAGCACCAAAGCACTGGAACAGCAGCAGCGGGCAGGGCCCCTTCACTTGCGGGCTTGGGAAGGGGCCGCGCTTGCTGAGGATGCTGACAGCGAGCCACAGCCACCACCGGCACTTCTGCGAGGAAGAAGGCAGCCCACGCTGTGTGGCCACTGCCTCTAGCTTCCACCACATGCAGCTCGTTTCCATCCAGACAGGATCTAAGAAACAATGCCAAGTGGACCTGGGGACGCAGTTCTGGGCGGAGGAGTGACTCCAACCTGTCCTCAGTAGATGAAGATGCAGTGAAACTGCTTCCGCTGAGCCTTCTCACGGCAGTCACTGAAGAAAAACCACAGCGACCTGCCCAGAGGCGGGCCAGGGTCTACCTGACAAGGCACCCAGGTGCCAGGGGTGGGTTCCAACGTGGGATCCTCCTGCCCCAGCCTCCTTCACTCTGCGTGGTTGGTGGCAAAAATGAACAGGCTGTCCCTGGGGAGGCCTACTTGCTGCCTCGGGCTTTCCTGCTGCGCTGGAATGTGGGCCCATCTTCTCGAGGCCTCCTCTATACATGTGGAATGAGCCAGGCAAGGCCCCATCGCCTCACCCTGGGCACATGAAGGTGCCCCATGGCCACCACCACTAAGAGCCACCTGTGAACCAGGCCATGGTCTCTAATTCCTTCCACGGAGCAGGGGCCAGCACCTGCTGAGGACAGCCTCTGAGGAAGTTAGGTCTGCGGCCGCAGCCCTGTGCGTCCTGCAGAAGGCCCAGGCCCACACTCTGAGTGTCGGGAACCATGCTCACGCCAACCCAAGAGAAGACACTGTGGGTTCAGGTAACAAAAGCCCGAGGCCACAGGAGAACAATCAGCAGGCGGAGGAGGAAATACACTATTTATTTACAGTTCGTTCACTTTATCCACAATTTCCCATACAAACATAAAAACTAAAAAAATAAAACCACCACGTGGGAGCACAAGTGTCCTTCTTGGTGGCGAGGCTGAGGCCAGGGCCATGTGCTGTGGAGAGGAGGGCGCAGGCCGGGAGGGCCCTAACACATGTGGACGGGGTGCAGGGGTCCCCACAGGGACACTGTCAGCTCCCTAGGAGGGTGACAGCTACAAGCCTCTATCCCCCCACACTGCCACCAGCACCAATGACAGGACATGGGTCACATGTCCCATGAACTGCATGTCTGTGACGGTGACAGCAGAACATACTCAATGCCACCGTCTGAGAGGAGTCCCAGGGAAGCCTGCTCTTGGCACTGGCAACTGCCCACAGTTCTGGCCAAGCCCACACTGCCTCCGGGGGAGCGGGGGCTCTGCCGCAGGAATGGGGGGCATAAAGGGGGCCCTGGACCCTGGTGACCATGGACCCTGGCACTGGGACTACAGCTGGAAGGGCACCCCGAAACCAGCCCCCAGCTGGGTCTGCACCAGGGCCCGAGGATGCATTCATACGCAGATGAACATTATAAATATAAACTCATATCTGCTACAAAGAGGACACGTATTTGTACAGCTTTACCCATATACATAATAACACAATTTACACATAATATCTTGGAGTGGGTCATCATGGAAAAAGGATTCAGAGAGGTGAAAAGCCCCTTCCCCCTCCCCACCCTGATCCTTCTCAAGGGACACTTGTCTGCTTGGTCACACCGGGCCAGGCCAGTCTGGACACAGACACTGGGACTTGTGAGGGCCAACCACGCGCACGCGCACGCGCACGCGCACACACACACATACACACACACACACACACACACACACACACACACACACACACAGGTACCTGGCGAGAAAGGGAAAGGAAATCCCTAGCCCTTGGCGCAGGCCTCATCCCAGAGCTGGGAGCCGGGAGCCAGGCACCACCTCCGCCCACAGCAGCAGTCACCACACTGTCCCCACCAGCCAGGCTTCCGAAAACATAAGGCATATCTGACCCAGGCTCCAGCAGAATTGAGTCACCAAGACCAACCTCAGCAGACTAATGCTCCCATGCTTTAGGCATGTGGGACATTTTGTTGGTTTTTCTGGTCTAAAAAGAAAAAGAAAAAAGAAAAAAATGTGACCGTATCCCTTGGGGCCTGGTGGTGAGAGTCAGCAGTTCATGGGGGGATGAGGGAAGTGGGGACCCTGCGCCGCCCCTTCTCCGTCCAGTTTCCTGGAATGTGGGGACGACCCTATACCTCCTTTTCTGTCTTCTCCCAGAGCTGGGCCCAGGCACACGGCGCGGAATACTGACAGTGGCCGAGACACAGCCACGTGGTGGACACCAGTGTTCAGCCCAGGATGGCAGGGAGTTCTGTACAGCAGGAGGGGTTCCTAGCAGGCGAGGCTCAGGTCGCCTCCTCCAGATGGGGCACCAACCCCAGGGAGACAGCACCTATCGGCGGTAGTGATTGGGGGCGTCGGCAAACATGTACTTGAGTCTGTAGGCCTCAGCCAGCAGCAGCCCGATCTCCTCATTGCCCCAGTGGATGGTTGGGAGGTTCTGCAGCAGCATCAGGAGGCCCTGGAACACAACACAGGGCTTTGTGGCTTCAGGCTGCAGGCTGCGCAGGGCAGGGCAGGGCAGGGCAGGGCAGGGCAGGGCAGGGCAGGAGGCCTGGTGGGAAGGGGTCTCCTCCCAGACAGCTCGCTGTACCTGGCCTGCTCACCACAGGCAGCGCGAGAAGCCTCTGCTGATTCTGATTCATTAATACTATAGAGGTGACAAAATACTTGTAAGAGAGAAAAAAAGTCACCATCCAACTGTATTTCCCACTACCACAGGGTTACACTACATAGCCAGGCTGGCTTTGAACTCCAGATCTTCCTGTCTCAGCCTCTTGAGTGCAGGCAAGAGCCGCAGCACCCAGCCCTACTTTTTTTTTTTTTTTTTTTTTTTCCAGCCCTACTTTTGAGGTATGCTTTTGGTGTTTTTTTTTCTGTGTGTTTCTTTCGTCACAGCTGCTTCCTCATCCCCTTTCTCTTTCTCAGCTGGAGATTCTTACTTTTCCAATCACTGAAATAATGGCTGTAAGACCCAAAGCTCAGGAGCCAGGAAGAAACTTTCAGGTTTGACTGTCCACAAATTTGTATCATTGATGCATCAAGAGTTGCCATCAATAAAATTAAAGTATAAGAAACCAACTATGAGGAGCTAGCTACTCCACCTATAAAAGACCAAAGACTAATATCCTTACCCAATAAGGAATGTCTACAAGTCACTGTGAGGGCTAGAGACACAGCTCAGAGGCACAGCGCCTGCCTGATAAGGTTGAGGACATGCGCCAGCGCGACTGCTAAGCTAAGCACAGCCCTCTCCTCCCTAGAAAGTTGGCCTGACTGGAGGGAGGTGTCTCCTCCCACAGGACTTAAACCTAGAAGAGACAGAGCAACAGGAACAAAGACACCTAAGGCTCTGCCACTCTGGGAGCATCGCCATGCTACTACTGGCCCACTCACACTGCCACCCTTAGTGCCAGGAGGTGGACAGTGATCTTGTTTTTTTTTTTTTTTTTTAGAATTTTTAAATTTATTTTATTTTTTTCTTGTTTCAGAACCTTTGTTTGTTTATTCACTCATTTTTGTGGCCGGCTCAGCCCGCCCCAAGGGCAGGGCTGGCACAGCATGTGGTGCCAGGGATCAAACCGCGGTCCCTGAAACCACCCAAGCTTCCCCAAGCAGGGGATTTAGACCACTGAGCCATCCCATCGGGCCCTTTTTTATCTTCTGAGGTAAAGTCTTTGTATATTATTTGTGTGATAGAGTGGTTCTTTTGAATAACACGTACCTGGGAAACTTTGTGTGTAAGAAATAAACCAGCAAATCACCCATAGTATGGCCAGCAGGAAGCCAGGCTTTAGCATATTGGCCAACTTCCTTCTAGCGCTTTCCTGCGTCTTTTACATAGTTGGTGAAGGATTTATTTAGCATTTATCATAAACATTTACTTCAATATTACAAACTCTT
>PVJA010007789.1:46494-67127 GCA_004027025.1 Myocastor coypus
TTTTTTTTTTTTTTTTTTTTTTTTTTTTTTTTTTTTTTTTTTTTTTTTTTTTTTTTTTACCTTAGATTATTTCTTTGGGCTAAGTTTCTAAAAATGCAATGTCAAGCATCTGGCTAGAGGGGCGGGGCCAGCAAGTGGGAAACCATTAATCAGACAGCATGTGTGTCCCCCACCCAGCCTCTGTCTGGTGGCCTTTCTTGGAGGTATGCAGCGATCATTCTGGAAACAGCAGCACAGTGCCTCAGGGTCTTGCTAAGTAATTCAGGCTGCTTTAAACTATGAAACCTCCAGTAACTATGAGCTACATAAACCTTTCCTTCCCTAAGCTTGTGTGTCAGGTATTTGTCCCAGCAATGAGAGAAAAGTAACTAAGACACTCTCCATATAGTACGTAGTTTCATTTTGGGAACATTAGCCTGAGCAATTAGATAAAACTCATAAAGAAAAAAAAAAAAAAATCAGACCCCCAAGTTTAAAGATCCAACCTAAAAATGGGCATCTGAAGTAACTAAACACTTCTCAGATGAAGTAGAAAATGGCAAATAAAATATGAAAAACTGTTAAACATACTGGTCATTTGAGAAATGCAAATTAAAGCCACACCGAGATTCCACCTCACGTCAGAAAGGATAGCTATTATCTTTCTTTAAAACTTTTTTGTAGCCGGGCGTGGTGGCTCACGCCTGTAATCCCAGCACTTGGGAGGCTGAGGCAGGAGAATCGGTGCAAGTTCAAGACCAGCCTGGGCTACAAAAGTGAGCTCAAGGCCAGCCTCAACTGCATAGCGAGACCCTGTCTCAAAAAGACAAAAATAAATAAATAAATAAATAAATAAAATAATAAAAAATAAAATAAAATAAAACTTTTTTGTTTGCTTGTTTTCCAGAACTGGGGATCTTGCACTTGCCAGGCAGGTACTTGTGCCCGAGCTGGGATAGCTATTATCAAAGAATCCACAAATGACAGATGCCGGTAGGACTATGGGGAGAGGAGCCCTGCCCCACTGTTGGTGGGGGTGCAGGCTGATGCAACTCTGCAAACCACTGTGCCGACTGCTCAAAACTAGAACTGGAAGTTCACTTGGCCCAGCTGCCCCTCCTTGGTATTTTCTCTGAGGAACTGAAAGCGGCAGCCGCAGTGACATACACACTCGCATGTCTACAGCGGCACAGTCTGTAACGTCCAAATCTTGGGAGCTGCCCGGATGCCCGTCCCCTGATGGCGGTGGAGCACTCCACTGCCACAAGGAAGGATAAGCACAAGACATTTACGACTAAACAGATGCAGAGCTCAGATTAAGTGAAATTAATCAGTCACACGTATGTAAATACCACATTGTCTTTCTGGAGTGAGAAACGAGAAGTGTAAATAAGGACCAAATGTGTTACAGCTATTGTGAAACAGGAAGCAAATGCTCCAATAGGAAGAGGAACTGGGGGCGGGAGGAGAAAGGAAGAGACAAGGGAAAAATGATGGGGAAAGAAGCAAAAAAAAAAAAAAGGAAACAAAGGTTTGTGAATAAGGAGAGGAACAAGGGTTGAAAGGAGGGCAGGAGAACGGGAAAAATGACCCAAGTTATATCATGTACAAGTACAAATTCCCTATGATGAATCAGATATTATGCATACCTAAAATGTACTAATAAAAAGTGGGTAATATTTACCTCTGCATGACATTACTTCAGAGACCCAGGCTTTCTTCCTATTGGAATTTTTTCATTTTCCCACAATGGTTACATGCACTTGTGTAACTGACAAGAACAACCCACTACGGGGTCCCTCTGGGACAGACTCTGCTGGGATGGAAGCCAGGGTAACTTCTGATTCTCTTACCCTTAAAGCCTGGAAGAAACTCCCAAACAGGGCCTCCAGACTCGGAAGCTTCTACTCCAGGCCCTGCAGTCGGCTGAGCTGCAAGGAGCCGCTCTGCCACCTGTTGGCAACGCGGGAGAATTGCAATTCCCTGCCCCCACTGCAGCCCAGAGCAGTGCAACAAATATGGGAAAAAGCCTTTTAAAAAGATGGAGAAATTGAATAACCACAGCTGGGAACAAAGGTGTTAATCACAAATCAAGAGCTCTTATCTAAGAGTAGATAAAAGACCCGCCAAGACAAGGAATGGCTGAAGATTTGTTGCAAAGTCAGTTCGTGGGAGCATTCAGCGAGACAAGCAGTCAGATGAAATCAGAGAACAGGTCGTGGGGAGGAGGAGACAGCTCGCAGGGCAAGCATGGGCGAGCAGATTTCAATAACGGCAAGGGGCCTTCCCAGAAGGACGGCTTGATGGCAGACGGTGGCCTGCTGAGCATCCACAGACCGGAAGAACCGGGCAGCAGGTTGGGCCCTAGGCAAGGACTGCAAGCTTACAACTAGGTCAGAGGCCAAGGGAGGGGGTGGCAGGTGCTGAGAGGCCTGGAGGAGGCACAGTAGGGGAGAGCCACGGGGGCAGGGTTAACAGAGGACCTAGAGAGGAGGAGGGGCAATGTCCAGGACACTGATGCCACAGGCGGCTGCGACTGCTTCCTATACTCTGCACTGATGCCCTCATATCAACTCTACGCGACTGACTCCATTTCACAGATGAGGAAACTGAGGCACAGGTGCAGGAACTTGCCCAAGGCTACAGAGAAGTGCAAGGCTAGGGTATGAACAGCCCATCTGGCTGGGGAGCTTGGGTTCAGACAGTTGTAATGTGCGGCCTGCTGTGGTGAAAAAGGGGCGGGGCTGGAGGTCAGAGACACAAGCGGGCAAGTCCCAGAGGAGGCGGCGGGAGGGCAATTGCAGGCCTGGTTAATTTTCCTCAGCAATAAAAGCGAACGCAAGCCCGGACAGGAAGCGCGGCAACGAAAGGCAGAGCCTCAGGAGAGGCGGGAAGGCAACATCGGCAGCACGTGGGCTCCACTGTGGCTCCACCCCAACACTCGCTGCACACCGGAAGCGGAAGCGTGCGCGGGCTGTCAGTGCACTCCAGGGGTTCCCCTCTGAAGGAGCTGGGGCTGTCCCTCTGCTGCTTGCCTCTGTCATGCGTCCAAGAGTCGCGCCCGCCTTGTGCCAGCCTGCTCTGGGTAGGGGAATTTCAGTTCCCAGGGCCCGCTGGGACCCTTTTCTCTGCAGGACTCAAGCTGGCGGATCACCTGAGCTGATTTGGGAAGTCAGGGCCTGCGCTTGAGCAACGTCCCACATGTGCACCCTTGGGGTCCTGCAGAGCCCTGTGTGAAGATGACTGGCTGGAGGCATTTATTTATTTCCTTCTTGTTTGTGAGCCTCGAGCGGCCCAGCGGCCAGCGTGACTTCACTTAGTAACTCTGACTAGTCCTCAGTCCACTGCCGAAGACCCTGCGGCCACCTGCCTACCTGCGCCTAAGCACCCGCCCACACAGTGGAGCCCGCGTGTTGCCGATGTTGCTGTCCCAAGGTGACTGCCGTGTCAAGGTGTTCGCTCGGTCCCAGCGCTCTACTCTGTGCTCACCCCGACTCCAGAGGGCCCCTCGTCCGCACGCCCTGCACCCAGTGCCTGCACCGGAGCTGCCCCCTCCACCCAGAGCCCCTCCATGCTCGGCCATGCTGACCCCGCAGGCTGCCCCAACCCCATGTAGAGCCCACCACTTCTGCGAACTGTCTCACTGGCACATCCTGCCCTTTCATGTTCACAGCCAGGGTGGGCCATGGCTGTGTGGGGCTGGAGCTCACCCTCCTGGGACCACTAGGCCCACCTCAGAGCATTGCCAAGACGCTCTTGTTGCCCATCCGTCCACCACCTCCCGTCTGTGCAGCTTCACACTCTGGGAGGTGCGGCCTCTGTGTTTACAGAACTTCAAAATGGAGGTGCGGGCGCTGAGCTCAACCTCCCCTGGCCTTTTGTCTCTCTGAAGGAGGAGTCCCATGAGCTGCAGCATGTGAGCAGACAGAAAGACAGCCTGACTCTTTGGGTTTCTGGCCAAAGGCTGCTGCCCCTCAACAACCAAGAGCCCAGCACAGTGAAGAGCAGCTCACACGCACCGGGCTGACATCCTTCCGAACAGTCCCTGGCTCTGGACACTGACTGTTGAAGGCGGTGGGCGGCTGGGCCCTTCCTCCATATGCTCTCTCCCCGGTGAGGGAGGGCACTTTGAGCACCCCCAGCAGGCTTTCAGTTCCGTGACTTCAAGACCCTGTGCTTGCCGGGTGTGGTGGCGCACGCCTGTAATCCCAGCACTCGGGAGGCTGAGGCAGGAGGATGATGGGAGTTCGAGACCAGCCTGGGCTACAAAAGTGAGCTCAAGGCCAGCCTGAACTGCACAGTGAGACTCTGTCTCAAAAAGAAAAAAAAAAAAAAAAGACCCTGTGCTTGCCAGGCAAGCGCTTATTCTACTGAGCTACCTCCCAGGCCCCTGATAATACAACTGCGCTCCACCCTCCGCTACCACCCACTAGGGCATCTGACCTGGCCGTGCATAGGCTGTCCACTGCAGAAGCCACAGACCCTAATTAGCAGCTTGCAGCGCTGCTCCCACCCCAGAGCCCTCCTCCGAGAGCTGGGGCCCGTCTGCTGTCGCCTATCAAGCAGGTGTCCACGCCTGTGCACCTCCTGCCAGGCACAGAGCACCTCTGATCGGGGTGCATAAAGTTGCAGCTGCTTTGGGAACATCTATGGTATTAGGATTCAGAACGGATTAAGTGCCTGCTTAGGCAGAGGGCTTTTTTTTTTTTCCTGGGATGGGAGTTCAAACTCATGACTTTCCCCGGCTCCTAGGCAGAGCGCTTTGGATCCCCAGCACGCTATGCCAGCCCCAGCCCCAGCCCCATCCCTGGGGTGTGATGAGGCAGCAGTTGAGACGGGGTATGGTGGTGAATGCCTGTAATCCCAGTGCTTGGGAGGCTGAAAACAGGAGGATCACTACAAGTCCGATCTGTATAGTGAGACCCTGTAGACCTCATGCTAAGTTAAAGGAATATATGTCTATAAATCAGAGATGTCTATAAATGAGGCACAAGGACTGCATGGCTGAGTCCAGCCTGGGCAATTCAGTAAGACCCTGTGTCAAAATGAAAAATAAATAAATAAATAAAAATAAAAAGGCTAGGAATACCATTCACAGCAAAGGCTCAGGGCACGCTGAGGTCTGTCAGACCTCGCCTCAGATCTCTGTGCTCTGGGCCACAGCGTCACTGCCCGATTTCCTCAGGCGTGGCCCCGCATGCCCTCTAGTGGGCAATTCCCCCACCCACACCCGTCCTCCCCGTCCCAGAGTAGGCCCCGTCTCACCCTCTGCTTCCCCAAGCTTCCCTTTGGATCGCAAGCAGTTGATCCTGACTTTATTTGAAACTGCAGCTTGCCCCTTCCCTACTGCCTAGTCAGTCCTTCATAAAATATTTCTAGTCAGTATAGTGGTGCAAGCCTGTGGTCCCAGCACTCTGAAGGCCGAGACAGGAGAGTTCATGGCCAGCCTCAACTATAGAGTGGGACCCTGTCTCAAGGACCCAAAAGAAAACTTTCCTATTACTGTCTAACAGTCTTTTAAACTGGGTATTTCCCAAGCCCTGGTTTGCCAGCAGGGGAGCATGCTCAGGCCTCCAACAGGGCCTGGCCCAGAGCCCCCAGGGAGCGCACAGGACCGTGGCCCCACCATGGGGGCCCTTTCCACTCTAGAATGCTGCCCGTGTGCCCGTGTGTCCTGCTGCGCCCGCCCTCACCTGGAAGTCCTCCTCATCCAGGATCTCCTTCCTCCACTTGATCAGGAAGGCTGCGCACACGTAGAGGTGAAAGTGGGAGAAGCCCTCTGGCTCGGACTGTGGGGAGAGAAGAGTCAGGCCAGGAGCTGGCGGGGAAGTGGGGCTTGGCTGCGAGGCTCCCAGGGCCAGGAGGGGCGCGGGCGGGCGGGGAGCGGGGCTCTACCTGGTAGGTGTCCCACAGGCGAATGGTGCAGCGCAGCGGGAGCTCCCGCATGAGCAGGTTATTCATCCACCGGAAGGCAAACTGCAGGTACTCCACCTCGTACCTCCTGAAGTGACTGTGTACCTGCTCTGGAACAGGAGGTGCCGTTGGCCCCAGGGTCTGCCCAGGACCGGTCAGCCTCCCCGTGGGGGCCGTCTCACCCTGGATGCCATCTTAGCTCTCATCAGGGCAGGAGAGGCACGGAAAGGAACCTTGGCGGGGCTGGGTGCCTCCGCTGCCCTGCATGAAGCGACGCCAGCAGCTGCACAGCAGGACGGACCCCACGCCCACGGGGTCTGTGGCCTGCGGCAGGCCACCACGAACCAGCTCTCTGAGAGAGCTCAAATAATGCTGCAGAAGATTGTTTTCTTTGTTCTTTCTTTTTTGTGTTTTTAGTTGTTTTTGTTTTCTTTTGTGGTGCAGGGACCCACACAGCCTTGCCTGCCCCAGAGTGGTGGGGAAGGCGCCCTACAGCCCCCAGCCCCGGCAGTGCAGTTCTTACAGGAAGTGTCAGCAGTGCCCATGTCTGCGATGCAGGGTCTAAGGAAAGGAGGCATGTCTAAGTGCTGTGCATTTTCGGCTTTGCCTAAATCTTCGCGATGGGAATATTCTAATGCAAGGAAATCATACAAGGACATGCACAGTTTTCTATAGGTTTTAGAAATTAGGCTTTTCTCTTTCAGGTATTTCAAAGAGCAGAAAAAAAGGGCTGGGCAGACCCCACAGCCTCTGCACGCTAGAAGCCAAGGAACGGCCACTGCAGCAGCCAAGTCAGCACGTCGAGGAGGGCAGTGGGCACCTTGCCCAGCTGCTGGGGGTGACACCAGGGACACTGGAAGACGGGACAACAGGACACAGTAGCAAGTAGGAAACAACTGTGAGGGAACAAATGAGGCCAGACCAAAGGAAGCTGGGGTGAGTGGACGAGGGAAGCTTCAGGGCAGCAGCATGGGGACAGACAGCGACGACTTCCACGTACGGAGGAAGGGAGAAGCTCTGCTAGGTGAAGCAGGAAGTTCTGGGAAGGCCGTGCGAGCAGGGGGCTTGTGGGGCAGCACAGGGTGGGCGGCGCCCCAAGGGAGCGGCTGCTACTCCACTTTGCTGCCGCCCCTCTGTGCTCTGGAGGTTCAACTGCAGAGCTCCCTGGGTCCCCTGTAGGTCTCGCCTCACAGATCCTGGGCTGCTGATCCTCACGCCTCTGTGCCCCCAGCTCACAGGGGTCCAGAGAGCAAGAGAACCCGAGGCTGCTGTGTCACCCAAGAGTTCTAAGTTTCCTCCCCACAGGAAGGAGGTCAGCCTAAGGCATGGTACACATGCTCGTCACCTGCCACTCTGGAGGCTGACGCAGGAGGGGCCAGGGTAGAGGCCAGCCAGGCTGGTGGTGTAGGACTGTAACCCCGGGCTCAGGAGGCTGAGGCGGGGAGACTGCCAAGAGGTTGAGGCCAGCCTGGCTACACAGTGAGTTTAGGGTCTGCCTGGGCTAGAGTGAGGTTCTACCTCAGAAAAACAAGAAGCAAAACAGAAAAGGCATTAGGAGGGCACAGGAGGGCGGCAGGGGTTAAAGCAAAGGACTTCAGTTGAGGGTGGCACTCTCACCGCACCTTGCAGACAACAGAGGGGAGCCCTGATGAAGGGTCACAGCTAAGAAAGGAGCTGGGAGGCAGCAAGAGCCGTGGGCCAGTCTCGAGCACACCTGCCCCCACTGAGGAGCTGCTCCCCGGAACCTACCATCGATGCGGCTGACGAGCTCCTCCAGGGCCTTGACCTTCCTCTGGATCCCTGGCTGTGCAAAGGTGTAGTTATCCTGAGAAGACACAGGAGCTATGAGCAGGGCTGCAAGCCGCTGAGCAACTACCCTCCAGCTCACTAAAACATCCTAGAAACAGGGGCTCTCTTTCCACACCCTGCATCGATGGCTGGCCATGGGTTTTGGGGAGGGCAGGAGTGGCTGGGATAGCAGAGCTTGAGGAGAGTCTGAGGGAGTCCCAGCCTGGGAAGCAAACCCATGAGCTCTGCACCTCTCTGGAAGAAGGGGCCTCCTCTGAGGACAGAGCCAGCAGCACGGGGCGTCCCAGTCTCGGGGACACCGCAGCGCCAAGGAGCCCACCTGGATCCCGTCCAGCAGCTTGCTCATGCACCAGAAACTGTCGGCCTCGATGCTGCGCAGCCGGTCCTGAGACAAGTTGGTCACATCGAAGTTCTCCACATCCTCTTCTGTAAGACACAAGGAGAAGCAAGTTCGGGGGTCTTATCTAAAAACACAGAGAGAGAGAGAGAGAGTCCAGAGCATCCCTTGGGTCCTGCTGGCCAGGGGCAGCAGGTTGGGCCAATCCAAGGCCCGAGGCCCAGCTCTCTGTGTCCCAGGGAAGCGCCATGGGCCTGGCTCAGTGCTAGCAGGCTTCACTTCTAGGCCTGACTCTTCTCTCCCCACAGCCCGTCCTGCTGGGCCAGCGCTCTTGCCTCTGCCTCTGCATTTTGTCAGTTTCTGAAAATGGAAATGTAAGCCTCACATTCAGCGCTCTCCACAGTTCACTGGAGATGGCCTGGAAGAATTGTGATGCTGGACATTTAGCGAGATTTCTAGCAGACTCTGACACGGGCCCCACTGTTCATCTCAAGGATGGGGTCCTGCCCAGAGAAGGCAGACAGACCTGGCCTCCGTGCTGGTGGGGATCAATCTAGCCTGTCAGTACTTCTAAGTTTAATGGCAGCAAGTCAGTATTTCCTAGGATGGGCTCTGCAAAATGGTGATTGTACAGAACTCTCAAGAACAAAAAGAGGATTCCCTAGACAAATGTGGCAGAGATTCACCAAGACCCCAGTATACAAAGGATTCGAGAAGTCATAAGCATTATGCATTCAGAGCTTCATTTTATGTATCCAGCAATTCCCAAGCTCACTTTGCCATGGTACTAGCTGCTCATGGAAAGCCCACTGGCAACAGCAGAGAGAAGCGGTCTGGTCTGGATCCAAGCAAGAGCATAAGGAACCACAAGTGAGCCCACCATGGGCCGGCCTGAGCCATGAGGAGGACCCCTGGGCCCTGGGAGTGCGTAAGAGGCAGCCTTAGCCACAGCTGTGCTTTTATGCAGGATGGCACTGCAGCCCCTGGGCCTGGGTCCTGGTGCATTCAGAATCTGCCCTTTTGTCTATGGGAATCATTAGAGACTGAGAGCCAGGCCCCTGCACAACACACACAACAACTGGATTTGCATTCTGCCTAAAAAGCTGTTTCTACAGGAACAAGCTCTTTGGGGTGATAGTAAGGTGCTCTCTCAGAAAAGCTGTGACCCTGGGAATGACCTTAAAGTCTAACTTGGAATTAACGCGTTGTGGCACTGGCGGCAGTGCCCAACACAGTGGGCGACTGTGTCTAGTCGCACTGAGCTTATCAGGAGCCTGTAACATCACAGTGTTGAGGCGCAAAACCACCAGGCATGGAATTACTGCAGACCTTCATCCACTGTATGGGGAACATTTATGACAAGGGAAGAAGAAAACCGTATCACGAGGTTGGCGGTACTTATTCCCCAGGTGGCAGGATGAAGGATTTTATTTTCTTAAAGCTTTACTAGACTTTTCAGAATTTCAACAATAAGCATAATTTTTATAGTCCCCCTGAATACGTATTATTTTAGGAGAAAAAAGAGGTGCAACTGACTGCACTTGCCTTTTATCAGAGAGAGAGAGAGAGAGAAAGAAAGAAAGAAAGAAAGAAAGAGAAAGATAGATAATATCTTATAAAACAATATAGAGCTTGTAGGAACTAAGAATTTTTTTTTCTTTTTTTAAGAACTAAGAATTTAGATAATGCGTAAAAGTCCATTTTACTTCAGGGTGCAATGGTGCTGGCCTATCACCCCAGCACCCAGGAGGCTGAGGCAAGCCGACTGCCGTAAGCTTGAGGGCAGCCTGAACTTCAGTGAGACCCTGTCTCAAACAAAGAAACAAGGGGTCAGATTAGTGGCATAAGCAGGCGCAAGGTCCTGCGTTCAATCCCCAGTACTGAAGGGGGGGGGGGAGTCAAACTAAGTATCATCTTCCTTTTTGCCCTAATGTAAACATTTATTATGTGGTGTGTTCTGCATGGCTCTCTGTGTGTAGAATTAATCTGGCTAATTGGTCCCAGGCCATGAGGCCCAGCTTTGAAGCTTTCTCATCCCATGACACCCTGAGAGCGTCCTAGGCGCTGTGCTCACCCCAGGTCTCCTCCACATAGCATCTCCACCACGTTTTCGGCCCCATCCTCTGACTCTCAGGACACAGATGCTGCCCCAGGAACTGTCCCTTTGAGAATCCTGGACGGCTCCAGGACCAGGCTGGCAGCAGGAAGTGAGGGGTCCACGCTCACCCCAGCCAGTGGAGGAGGGCCCAAGTTCACAGGAGAACACAGGCAAGAGTGCCTGCGCCCTGCCCTGTGGTGCCTGAAGGGAGCCCAGGGCCCAGGAGACTGCAGTGGAGATGCAAGCAGGGTGGGAGCTGCACGTTCGTGGGACACCGTGGGTGTCAAAGAACAGGGGCAAGCAAGTTTCGGACGTGGGCTGTAGGCTGTGGGCTGCTAGACAAAACAGTACTCTGTCCCGGGCTCAGAGGCAGAGGTGAAGCCCCCTTGGTGCTCAGAGCCCCGTGACTAGCAAAGAGCCGGACCTCCGTGCCTCACCGTCACATCCATAAAGGAACAGAGGCTGCTATGAGGGTTAGACAAGTTAATACATTAAAGGTGCCTGGCATAAAATAGGCACTCTGTAAATGCTAACTGGCATTATTAGCAGCATTCTATCACAGGAGGAACAAATACAAATCTCTCTTGTTTAAGCCACTGACATTTTAGATCTCTATTATTTGCAGCCGAACCTCATCTTAAATGCCAAATGCGCCACTCTAAAGTAGGCCTTAAAAATCAGCCAACTTTCAAAGCTTCTCACTTCTACACTTTGGATGTTGGAAGGAAAATCACAGGGCGCCACGCTGGTAAGGGCTCCTTTCTGGCTTTGGCTTTGCACAGCTAGCTGTGCAGGCCCAGAGCTGGGTGACCCTGGGCACCCACTGGCCAGGTAAAGAGCCCTGCTCAGGGGCTCAGCTACGCCCAGCACCCAGCACTCCAGAGAGCTGCAGGAATCAGTGCTGAGAGCTCGGCCTGCAGGACGATCGAATCCACACGTGCAGTCTAAACCGCGAGCTGAGAGCGGCACAAAAGTAGCCGAGAAATGGAGGGGTGACCGCACCCTGAAGGGCTCTGGGCAGCGCCAACCATCTGTTCCCGAGGATCATTAGCGTCCACTTGAGGAAACTCAACACACAACTGCAGGCAACCTGGAAATCACGCCGGCCCAGCACCTGAGTGGGCGAGCCACGGCCTTGCCTTCCGTTGTCCTGATGACGAGCATGTGGCAGCCAGGACTCACAGAGCAACAATTTGAGTGGTGCTGTGTGGCCATTTTAAGAGGCAAAGCATCTGAGAGGAGCAAACCAAAAAGCTACTTGTAAAAATCAAATTGCCCTTGCTGGGCCTGACAAGAGCAGGCCTATTTACTAGAGGATAAAATGTGCCTCTGGCCACCTGTTGGCTTTTCCTGAAAAGCAGGGCCTGAAATCTGGCTCCCCGATGGCACTGCCGAAACTGACAAGAATAATCCACAGACAGCCTGGAGAGCCCCCAGCCCTAGCAGGTGGCTTCTGGCTTCCCAGGCCTCCGGCCATTGTTTTGTTAGAAACTGGACTCCTCGGTATACCTCGCTGAATATTTTCTGAAGGCAAGAGTAAGCTGACTGAGGAAAATAAAAAATAAATCCTTTTGGACTTACACATAAAGAACCCCAGAAAATAAAACCTTAAATGCTTCATTCAGAAAAACACAATTTCGAGAAAAGCGTCGAGGCATCCACCTCATGGCTTGGCCCTGCTCCAAGTGGCTCCAGGGCCAAACACTGACTCGCTGCTGTCACTGTGCCTCTGGCTCCTACAAGACCACAATCCCACGGCCCACACTTAGCACACAGAGGGGGTGCAGTGGCCCCTTGGCCAGCCCCACGAAGGCCATGCCACCTGCCACAGGAGGGAGTGGTCCTGAGGGAGACGGGCTGTGGAGAGGCACAGGGACGCTATGTTTCTGCCCAAGAGCCACGCTGTTCTGAAGATGCAGAGAAGCAGCTGAGCACAGGAACCTGGCACACCATGCCCTTCTGTCACTCAGGTAGAGAACAGGACCTCAGAATGACAATGAAAATGACACAGGAGCGCTGGCATGGGATAACGTGTGTATCACGACACTCTGGTTAAAATTAATTTCACCTCTAAGTTTCCTCTGCTTTCCTTAGATTCCCGTATTGCTTTTACTTCTTTTAGCACAACTCAAGCTGCTGCTATGTTGGCCTCCTGGTGTTGGTGTGAGACCCCAGCAATGTCCTCCGCTTGAACTAATAACAGATGCTCCGCGACTGGGGCAGTCCGTGCGCGGCACTGGCAGTTTCCACACAGCCGGCTGGGCAAGCACAGGACAGGAAGGGCGGAAGCTGTGCAGAGAACCAGGGAGGCGGGGAGTGCAGAGACTATGGAAAAGGGGCGCGGAGGAGAAGGTGCGCCCAAGAGGCAGGGCGGGACTCACTCAGGCAAGGACCCTTCTGAAAATGTGGGCCGGTGCGAGAAAGGACTGCAGGCTTCCGCAGTCCTTCACTCTGCGCCAGGTAATCACTCAGCTCCCGTCCGCCTCAAAAGTGGGGCTCACTGCCCCCTAGTGGCCAAGCCTGGCAGAGCCGGCCCAATTCCTGAGTGAGGATCTTGCAAAACTAGCTCAGAATGCTTTCCCATGTAGATAGACAAGGGTGGAACGCCGGAGGGGACAAAAATGATGGCCCGTGGTGGCCACCTATGGCACAAGTGTCATTTATTTTTTTCTAAGGCAAAAGATATCAATGTCTGAGTTGTTTTTCCTAAACTAAAACCTCAGTATTAAGGTTTAATTAGTTAGCTCAGTTGTTTAAAGAGCCTGCTTGGGCAAACTCAGTCAGGTGCAGGAGACTGCGGTTTGATCCCCAGCTCCACAAGCTGCACCAGACCTGCCCTTCAGGCAGCCTGAGCCAGCCAAAAAAAAAAGAAACAACCCTTCTCCAGGTTTAATTGCAGCATCCGACACACTGCAGTCAGTCAGTCAGTTTGAGGTTGCAGATTGGGCACTCATCTCTGAAAGGTTCACTGTCACTGCCTAAGTTTAAAATGAGGCCGAGGTGCTCATGCACGCCTGTAATCCCAGCACTCAGGAGGCTGAGGCAGGAGGAGAGTGAGTTTCGGGCCAGCCTGGGCTACAGAGGCCCTGTCTAAAACAAACAAAATAATTTTTAAAATAGTCCCGGGGGGGCCTGGCAGGATGGCTCAGTGGTCTAAAGCACCTGCTTAGGAAAGCTTGGGCGGCTGCAGGGACCGCAGTTCGATCCCCGGCCCCACATGCTGCACCAGCCCTGCCCTCAGGGCAGGCTGAGCCGGACATAAAAATAAATAAACAAAAATTCTGAAACAAGAAAAACAAACAAAAAAACTCCCTTTAAAATAGTCCCGGGAGCCAGGCGTGGTGGCACACGCCTGTAATCCCAGCACTCGGGAGGCTGAGGTGGGAGGATCGGTCAGAGTTCCAGACCAGCCTGGGCTACAAAACTGAGCTCAAGGCCAGCCTCAACTGTACAGCGAGACCCTGTCTCAAAAAGACAAACAAACAAACAAACAAACAAATAAATAAAATAGTCCCGGGAAGGGCCAGCGGTATAGCTCAGTGGATTTAGCACTTGCTTAGAGGAAGCACAGGGGCCAGGGTTCTGTTCGTGGCCCCTCATGCTGAGCCGGCCCCACCCTAGAGCGCGCTGAGCCAGTGGTGGAGACTGGGTGTGGTGGCGTACATCTGTAATCCCAGTGCTTGGGAGGTACAAACAGGAGGATCACTATGACTCAGTAGTGAGACCCTAAAAAAAAAAAAAGTCCCTGGAGTCAAGAGAATGACAGCCTCTGCCTGTAATCCCAGCACTCAGGAGGCTGAGGCAGGAGGATCAGTGCAAGTTTGAGACCAGCCTGGGCTACAAAAGTGAGCTCAAGGCAGCCTGAACTGCATAGCAAGACCCTATCTCAAAAAGACAAAAAAAAAAAAAAAAAGAATGTCAGTCTGGTGGCAAAGGCAAAGGGCATGGGTAGCACACTGCAGAAGCCACACCTGCTGCAGGAGCCACGCGATGCTCCAAGTTCTCGCAAGGCACAGCCAGGATGGTGAGGGCAAGGGAGGGCAGCCTCTCTTCCTTGATTCCCATGATTCACTGAGGAGTTCCCCACCCACCAGAAAGAGAATACAGAGCACGTGGAGCACAGGGTTTTGGGTTAAAATGTCCATTTTGGATTGCTGAGTTTGAACAGGGAGGGAGGAGGGGAGTATATCACACAAGTCTTTACACACTAAGATGAGAACTTGGACACTTTGGATTTAGTTTTTAGTTTCTTACGACAGTAGGGCTTGCAGGTTAACTCAGTAGTTCAAGCGCCTGTGCAGGCAATCCTAGTCAGGCATAGGGGATGGTGGTTTGATTCCCAGACCTGTCCTTAAGACAGCCTGAGCCAGTCAAAAAGAAAAAAAAAATTCCTTTTCAACGTTTTCAATCCCCTAAGTATTGTGGTTTTCTAGACTAGCCTTGAGTTCCTGGGCCCAAACAATCCCCCATCCCAGCCACCTATGTAGCTAGGTGGGCTGCTGCACTTGTGTAAGACTTAGGACATTTTAACCAGAAGGATGGATGCTAAGGATTTTAGGCAGGGCAGTCTGATGGTATGGAAGGGTGAGCTGGGAGTCCAGAGGCGAAGCCCAGGCTCAGGGCCCTCTCAGAGCCGTCTCCAGGGGGATGCTCTGGCGGTACACTCCAGGCCCTGCCCCAGCAGGCTAAGTTGCAGGAAATGCACTTTGGTAGGAGGATCAAATGCCGAAGCAGCTCAGGGCCAGCTTTCCACAGAGCTGCTCTGTCGCTCCCTCTGCAGGGTTCCCATCCAGGCGTGGTCCACTTGTAATCCCAGCAGAGAAGCTGAGGCAGGAGAATCACAGCCTTGGGCCCAGCCTGGGCAACTCAGGGAGGCCCTGCTCCAAGTAGAAAATACAGAGGACTAAGGGCATGGTTTCATGGGACAGCACTTGTCTAGTGTGTCTGAGGCTCGGGTTCAACCCCCAGGACAGCAAAAGCGGTAGGAAGTTGGCGGATCTCCTTGTTTTGAACTATTTTACAATAAACATGACACAAAGGGTAAAGCAAGCTCAGGTGCCAGGTGACGCGAGCAAGAAGGGACAGATCAGGTGGGACAGAGCTCCGCACAGTGCACCACGCAGGCGCCCCAGGCTGTGGGCTATGGGATGGGGCAGCAGGTGAGGCTGCTCCTGGTGGCCTGTGCCCGGGGCAAGACACCCAGGCCTAGATACCCAGGCTCTCTGCAGCAGGCATGTCACCTCGTAGGGCCACAGCAGTGAGCCCAGGGGAGCTGCTGCCTCACGGGAAATGCGCTATTAGAGAAGGAAGAAGAGCAAGACAAGAGAGCCACGCCCAGCGCTCACAGCTCTCTTCCTCTGGTTAAGAAAGGCAGTGAGGCCAGAGAGGTCTGCGTGCCTGGTTTCTCTGCACTGTAATAGCTGAGGTGCAGCTGGTGGAACATGGCACAAAGCCAGATCAGTTCATCACTGTAAAACAACAAACACCTCCTTAATTTACATCCACCAGCAGATAAATAGATAACTACGATGTAGGACATCAATACTGTGCAATATTTAGGCGTGAAAGGGAATTAAGAATTGACATTCCTGTAACATTGATGAATCTTGGAAGAGCCAGCCCACAGAGGCTGATGAGTGGGAATGGGGGCGGGAATGGGGGCTTGGGGGAAGGCCATAGGACACGCTGTTTCTGTCCTCCTTCCCTCTCTCCTCTCCTTTCCCCCTCTCCTCCCCCCTCCCTCCCTCGCTCTCTCTTTCCTTCCTTCCTCTCCCAGGCTCCCACACATGCTAGGCAAGTGCTCCACCACTGCATTCCTCCCACCAGACCCAAGTGTCCTTTCTGAAGTGATAAAATGTGCTCCCTCCCGCAGGTTCTGAGCACAGTGCGCTGGGCTCCTGAATAAACACCCTTCCATGAGCGGACTGCTGGTCTGTGAGTTACACTTCACTAAGGCCGTTACCACCACCTCCCCACACAACATTTAAAAATGCACTGCAACTGCAATAAAAATTCTGAAGGTGCCTCACCCCCTACTCAGACACTGTGGCTCTACAGGTCATCTGGAAGACCCAAGAACTTTCTGCCAAGGGAAATGAGCGAGGCACAAAGGGCAAGGACTGATCGCCAACAGGAGGGAGCAAGATGGCCGAGCTCACTGAACCCAGAGCACAAGGCGGCTGCGGGGCGGGAGGACGGCTGCACTCGGTGCGTCCAAGACCCACGAGGAGCCCCTGGGCCACACCAGCCTGCAGCTGACAGAACTGCACTGTGGGGGCCTGGCAGGATGGCTCAGTGGTCTAAAGCGCCTGCTTAGGAAAGCTTAGGCGGCTGCAGGGACTAAGGTTCGATCCCCGGCACCACATGCTGTGCCAGCCCTGCCCTCAGGGCAGGCTGGGCCCGCCATAAAAATAAATAAACAAACAAACAAACAAAAGTTCTGAAATAAGAAAAAAATAAAATTAAAAATTAAAAAAAAAAAAAACACAAAGAACTACACTGTGCACTTGCACAGGAGGCAGACCACATCCTGAAGGTTCTTACCACAATAAAAACGATATATGAAATACAATGATAATACAGTTTGTCTGGAGGAAGAGCCAATTTTCAAAAGCAGAAATGACTTGCCCTGGATGGGTAGGAATGGAGACCAATGGAATAGAATAGAATGAGACAGAGCCAGGCAAATGAAGGAATTCATATTATGAAGACTGACTTCCTTTTTTTTTTTTTTTTTTTAATTATTTTATTTTATTTTTTTTCTTGTTTCCGAACTTTTGTTTGTTTATTTATTTTTATGGCTGGCTCAGCCTGCCCTGAGGGCAGGGCTGGCGCAGCATGTGGTGCCGGGGATCGAACCAGCTGCCTAAGCTTTCCTAAGCAGGCGCTTTAGACCACTGAGTCATCCTGCCAGGCCCAAGACTGACTTCCTATCACTCAAAAAATGAGGTACTTTTATAAATGGTGTTCAAATGACTAGCTATTTAATCAAAGGTAACTTTAAATCCCATCCTTTGTCATGCAGAAAAATAAATCTCAAATGGATTTTTTTGTGTGTGTGGGACCTGGTAGGTTGAGTCCCTTGTTGGGGAGTCAAAAACAACTGGGTATCAGCAACTTTATGCGATTTGACCTAACACTTATAGGGGCCAATATTTTTAATAGGTACCAGATAAATAGATGAATGCGTCTGATGTACACACAAAACAAGACAGACCAACAACTCATTAGAAAGGGTGGGTAAACGGCTGAAAAGGCAGACCATGAAAGGGAACAAACGAGAATATAAGATGATGATGCGGCCAGCCATGGTGGTGCACACGAAGTCCCAGCACTCTGGGAGGCTGAGGCAGGAAGATCACAAATTTGAGCTCAGCCTGACAACTCAGTGTCTTAGGTAGGCCTCTGTCTTTTTTTTTTTTTTTTTTTTTTTTTGGTCTTTTGAGACAGGGTCTCGCAATGCAGTTCAGGCTGGCCTTGAGCTCACTTGTGTAGCCCAGGCTGTTCTTGAACTCACACCAATCCTCCTGCCTCAGCCTCCCGAGTGCTGGGATTACAGGCATGCACCACCACACCTGGTAGGGAGGCCTCTGTCTTAAAATAAAATTTTTAAAAGGCTGAGAGTGTACTCAGTGCAAAGGTTCTGGATTCAGCCTCTAACACATACACACACGTGCATGAACAGATGCAGGAAAGCAAGAAAAGAGAATATATAACTCCCCACACAAGTGGAACTAAAAACTGAAATGCAAACCAGTTTATTTGCTAGGCTGGTGAGACCCAACTGGACAGAGATGCAGCTTTTCTAAGGACAGGAGGCAAAGCACGTGGGTGCACTCATGCCCACGGCGCATACCGGTGTAAATGCGTGGAGGGCAAAGCCGTGGAATCTCCTTGGCACAGCAATCTCTCGCCCAGGACCCTTTCGCATAATGTGGACTGTAATGCAGACCCAGGAGAAAATCTGAACAAGGGACTTCTATGGCAACGACATCTGTAATAACAAAATTGCAGCACCTCCAGTGTTCCTCTAAAGAGTAGCTATGGAAACTGAAGAAACGCCTCAGTGCGAGTACAGTGAGGCTGTGGAAAATCATGCTGTAACCACACATCCAGGATACATGGCCACGATGAAATTTCCAAGTGAGAACAAGTAGGGCACAGATACATATGCATAGTTCCACCCCATTTTTCTGGACACAACACAGAAAATTCTGTCTGCGCACAGAACACCAGGCTACAAGGTTAGCAGCAGCTATCATGGGTGGCCATGGGTGTGAAGTTGCAGGGACATTTCCATGTGACTTTACTTTTTTAAAGAAAATGCATCTCTAGGGCCAGGGACGTAGCTCTGTGGCACAGAACCTGCCTGGCAAGTGCAAGGTCCTCAGTTCAATTCCTGGAACCAAACAACCACCAAAAAAAAGCGAGAAAAAGGAAAATGCACCTCACCACACTGTTGTTCAAAATGAGGAGGGAAGCGGGGCATGGTGGCTCACACCTGTAATCCCAGCACTCGGGAGGCTGAGGCAGGAGGATTGGTGAGAGTTCGAGACCAGCCTGGGCTACAAACTGAGCTCAAGGCCAGCCTGAACTGTACAGCGAGACCCTGTCTCAAAAAGACAAAAGAAAAAAAAAAAAAAAATGAGGAGGAAAAGCAGGTGCTGCCTACTGTGGAGCAGGAAAGGCTACAGGGGAGGCACTGGGCACACAGGCACGAGGACCTGAGCGCAGACTCCATACATGTCCCTGAGAGAACAGATATGCAGGCAGGATCTGGATGCAAGCTTTGGAAGCTTGGTCCACTGTTGACCCTTAATTACTCACCTAGAAAAGGTCATCTCTACTTTAAAGAGATATTGGAGGGGGCAGCGAGTTAGCTCAGCAGACTAAAGCAACTGCTTATGCAGGCTCAGGCACGCTTGGAGACCGTGGTTCGATGCCTGGTACCACATGCTGCGCCAGCCTGCCCCCAGGGTGGGCTGAGGCAGCCAGGATCCAGGCATTGATGCACGCCTGTAATCCCAGCGCTGGGGAGGCCGAAAGCAGAAGAGTCGCCACAAGTCCAAGCTACATAGTGAGATTTTTTTTAATACATTAAAAAAAAAAAAAGGATATTGGACTCCACTAAATAAAATTAGGTTGATCAAAATACTTGATAAGTAGCAAAGTGATTTGAAAATCAGAGTGCAGTTACCGCTTAGCACATCAAGGCCTTTGGTTGAAGACCAGAAAAACAGGCTAATGCTATGGCCTTCTCGGGGCAAGAGAGATAGAGGAGAACAGATGGATTCAAAGAGCTCCCAACCAACTATAGAACCTGTGCCTCTGGCTGGATCCTGTTCAAACAAAGTGCTGAATGAACGCGTAAGAACTAGGAAAACCTGAACACTGACTAAATATTCCATTATGTCCCAGAGCTCTAATTACCTTTTAGATGTGATCACATCTGCATTCTAGTTGTGTTTCTTAGAATACCTGCTCACCCAGGGATACCTATGGAAACATTATAATCAAACTGATGTGACGTATGATACTGAGATTTCTTCTGGAATAACTCATAAGGATGAGTGATAGAGAACAGCTAGAGGGGTACACAAAACGTGACTGACCGCTGATGCTAGACAACAGGTATAAGGAGGTGCATTTATTTTGTTTTTGTGGAACCAAGGACTGAACTCAGGACCTTGCACTTGCTAGGCAGCCGTTTGTGCCCGAGATATCTACCTGGCCCCCATTTTTACACATCTTCAGACTTCAATTTACTATAATTAAAGTTCTCAGGAAAGATGAATGGGCCTGTGCTGCTGGCTGAGGGGGCCTGAGAGGCTGTGCATGAGGCCTGCTGCAGCCTCGGACTGCGCAGCAGGTGGGGTGGACCCAGCACACATGGGGCTCAGGAGGCGGGCAGGTCCAGCCCGGAAGGCGCCATGGGGCTGAGGGAGAGAAGAGATGGGTGTGTACGGAGTGCAGGAAAGCTGGCTGCAAAACAGGAATGGCAGCCATGAGGTAACGCAACAGCAGAGTGACTGCTGCTGGGGTGCGTGGTCATGGGCAGCACTGTCCCCTCCTGGGACACCAGTGTTTACACTTCAGATTCATCCATGACTCACACATTTGTAGGCTTGACTTTTAATGCTAGTCCTGAGAGTGGCCAGGAAGGACTAGGGGGACAGGCCACCATGCACAGTTCATAGCCTTTCACAACCCTTCAGAAAATGAGGTGCAAGCCAGGCATGGTGGTGCACGCCTGTAATCCCAGCACTTGGGAGGCTGAGGCAAGAGGATCAATGTGAGTTCAAGGGGCCCGGCGGGATGGCTCCGTGGTCTAAAGCGCCTCCTTGGGAAAGCTTGGGCGGCTTCAGGGACCGCGGTTCGATCCCTGGCACCACATGCTGTGCCAGCCCTGCCCTCGGGACGGGCTGAGCCGGCCATAAAAATGAGTGAATAAACAAATAAAGGTTCTGAAACAAGGAAAAAAAAAAAAAATAATCAATT